>PNEQ01052370.1:15170-59010 GCA_003012365.1 Medauroidea extradentata | reverse complement strand
CTGGGGGTCGAATTTCAAAAAAACCTAAAACTACTTTTTGGGTATTTACGTAAGCAATATTTTGAAGTGAATATCAACTCTCTATCCCGAAGGGTTCGATAGATATCGATAGTTGATTGGAAACACATTTAACGTCTTTTCAGCCCCTTAAAAGTTGAACTTCGAAAAATCCTTAAATTGGCTAATATGCATTTTTACGCGTGTCCTATTAAAGTAAAAATCACGATGATTGGCCGTCGGGTTCGAGCTCTATCGACGTTTCTTCGGAAACACATTTCACCCCTTTTCATCCCCTTAGAGGCTGAATTTCGAAAAATCCCTTCTTAGTGCTCGCCTACGATCTGAAGGGAACCCCCACAAAAAATTTCACGATTCTAGGTCCAGTGGTTTGGGCTGCAGTTTGATATGTCAGTCAGTCAGTCAGTCAGTCAATCAGTC
The DNA here is from genome assembly GCA_003012365.1 of Medauroidea extradentata. Taxonomy (NCBI): domain Eukaryota; kingdom Metazoa; phylum Arthropoda; class Insecta; order Phasmatodea; family Phasmatidae; genus Medauroidea; species Medauroidea extradentata. The sequence continues at coordinate 58,572 of PNEQ01052370.1, read as the reverse complement.
ACCTTTCATTTTTATATATATAGATAGATGAAAGCTGACTGACTGACTGACAGCTATAGCTACTTATCCTGCTGCAGAATTTGTTCAACTAGCCGCTTGGACATTCTAACACTTGATGACTGAAGTACCAATCTTGTGTACAAAGAGGTTTCTCAATTAAAGTAAATATTATCAGTTACGAATAATACTCGCGAGCAAAGCCGCGGGGGACTGCTAGTACATTGTAAAAATGTGGGAATTGTTTGCCATCACTACTAATGACACTGGAAAATCGCGGGAAAAGTTGAATGTTTGCGAGGCTGCAACGTTGTTTGTAACACTCGAGGTGTTGTGTCAGCATTGGCTATCGTTAGAGGCAGGAACATGTCACGTGTTTAATGTCCTGCATGCCTGTACTATGCATATTGAAGCCCCGTATATTCGTCCATTGACCGCTGTTCCACAGAGTAGCAGCTGGTGAGAGAGGTTTTGGTCAGCGCTTAACAGAGAGGTCTTTAGCGCTGGTGAAGGGTGACATAAGGTGAGTATGGAGCAGCGCCGGAGTGATAATGGCGGGGGAAACGGGATAACCCCGAGAAAAACCAGCCGACCAACGGCATCGTCCGGAACGATTCCCACATGCGAAAATCCGGGACCCCGACACCGCCGGGAATCGAACCTGGATCGCCTTGGTGGGAGGCGAGTGGTCTGACCACTCGGCCACCGCGGCCCCAGTAGCAGCTAGTGGACAAATGGAAGGGCTTGAATATGCATAGGACAGTGCAGTCTAACGTGCAGGTTATTAAATCCGGGAAATTTACCGGCCCATAACTATCGTTTATCTGGATCTCTCTCTCTCTCTCTCTCTCTCTCTCTCTCTCTCTCTCTCTCTCTGCCTCTCTCCAACAGGCTCAGCTGAAACTGTACAGCTGTAACCGTAAACGTGTGTGATTAGCTTGACAACCATTTACACCCAGGGGCGTAGCCAGGATTTCTGCTCGGAGGAGGATACCAACTTGGGAATTATTTTCACAACACAATAAGGGGACATCGATCACACGTCATTAAGCTGGGGGTCCTCCGCCGGAAAAATTTCGATTTCAGTGTACAAAATGATGCAATTTAAGAAGTTTTTGTACCTAAACTGTCGGTATAGAACTGCTAATTTTATCTTCAAGTAGTTTTATTTCCATTTGGGTGGGTGGGAGGAGGGGTGTATCCCGATATCCCTGCTCTCTGGCTACGCCCCTGTTCCCACGTGTCACGATTAGTACACTACGGTTTAAGGACTGTGTTAAATATTTTCATGATTTTCCAGTGTTTCTAATTATTACTAACTTTTGTAAAATCATAGAGATTTTCGTTGCAAAATTATTTTTAAATTACAAGGATTTCCTTTATAAAAAAATTACTTAAACATTTGTAACCTACCAAAATCACGGACGCGGATGGGCGTAATGTGAGAATTTAATGATATGGAAGCAGTGATTGACTAATTAATAGGCGATGGAAGTCTGCCAGGCACTAATCAAACGCTTCGCGCCCAGATGAACGCCACTCAAGTTAGCTTCAGTGTCTGACGTGCGGCCTATCTTTCAGGCGCTCACGTCACTTCCACTCCCTAAACAATGTTACCGGTTGTTTATAAACTTGACACCTCCCACTGCTACTAAATACTACCGCTACTATTAATAAATAACGTGCCTGGGGACAAGGATATATTGAAGCACGCTGAAGAAGAGAAATTTCGTTGTACATGCAACGCAATACAATATATTAAATGTAAAAGAAAGAATTTTAAAACAAGCGTTTTTAATAATGAAGTGAAAAGTAAAAAAAAAAGTCATCTATTTATATTGTAGGTACAGTCTAGGTTCAGAATAACGCCTCTGTTGATAATTCATCATAATATAGATTTACGTAGATAGGTAAGTTTTGGAGACGTATACAAATGTTGCTCTTTTGAAAATATAAAATGTGTACGTATGCACATATATAATTTTTAGTGATGGTTCGTTTTTAATAAAACTTGATTTTATTTTACTTTCCTTTTAATTTGTTATTTACTTTTTTAGTCTTAAATCTTTGAAACTTATGTATTTTCGTTATTTGTTTCGAACCTTTCCAAAGCACCGTCTACGTTGTGTTGACGTTTCGTTTGTTTTTAATTTTGCTTAATCACGAGATTGGAAGAAATGATGGTTCACCCTTACAGATATTCCGGAATAGAAGGGCAAGGCATGTAATTAAAAGGGGCGCGCTCGGTGGCTCGAAGCTGGTTGATTAGCGACAGTGCATGCTTGCTACCCGTTGTTATCATTCAGCGCCTCAGAACGTACCCCACCTTTAATAAAAACTTGCGAGAAAAAGCTTAATTTTTACTTTTTTCTTCGTGACTTTTTAATAATGTGTATGTAATATTGTAACATAGTATTGTATTGACACCGGACTTACATAAGTATTCCAAATGTCAGCTCAATCGGATACAAGTAACTGGCTGAAAAATAGTTTGCAAATTTTGAACCGGACATCTTACTACATACATACGAACACTGCAAGCTAAATAAAAGCTTGTAAAAATGCTCAGACTAGGATTTCATAGCAGAACTCAGAAAAATTGTTCACTCGACTGTTTCCTAACAGTGTATCTTATTTGTAAGTTATGTAGCCTATCACATCATACGACACGTCGATTTGAAATATTTAGGTATATAACATAGTTTCACTCTGAGCAACTACTGATTGGCCAAATCAGTAATATAATAACTTAAAGGAATAAAGTGAAGCTTTAAGGGTGTTCCAGTGTGGTAAAATCGTAATTTTATATTTGTATAAAATAGGGTTAGTTTTGTAGACATTACTTGAGAGTACAATGGACGACTTGAAGTACACGCCCCCTGACGTCACCACAGGGGAAAAGTACTGTGGGAAACAAAGCTTGTTTACAAACATGCTGATTTGTTGGTTGGTAATTGCAGAAAGCAAAATTGTTGCGCATTCATAGATTTGCATGCAAGGGTAAAAAGTATTAGTTTCAATTGCATGGTTAAGATACGCAAATACATAAGATTAATGTTTACCTGAAGAAAAAAAAACGGCAAATTCCAAACAAATAATTAATTTTCTTGACGTACATCTCATCCGGGACATGTGAAGCCAAACAGCTAAATGAAGGTTATGTTGGGCTGCGGTATCCATGGAGATAGGAATTGTGTCCCACACCTGAATGAAGCGCCGCCTCTTTTCAAGTCGTCCATTTACTCTTACGAAAAAAATTTAGCTCAGCCAGTTTAACCATAATGTCAGTTCAAAGTTAAAATTTGCATATTTTTACTTCATGCAAAACTTGAAAACCAGTAAACATAAATAAATAAAAAAAAAAAAAAATCACATCAAAACTACATGCCACGGTCTACGGCTTGAAGCATATAGAAACCCTTTACAAAAAAAATTTTGTACTTAAAAAAATTTCTAAAATTTGCTAATTTATTATTATTTTTTAAACTTGTTTTAAAAATACAAAAATGTTTATGTAAAGATTTTCTATGTGTTTCAAGCTGTACACTGTGGCATGTAGTTTTGATGTGATTTTTTCCATTTCATTATGTTTCTTGGTTTTCAAGTTTTGCATGAAGTAAAAATATGCAAATTTTTACTTTGAACTGACATTATGGAAAAACTGGCTGAGCTAATTTTTTTTTCGTTAGAGGAAAATGTACTCTCAAATAGTGTCTACGAATATAACCCTATTTGATACAAATATAAAATTATGATTTTTCCACACTTGAACGCCCTTAATTTTCGTTTTCTTCCTTACTTATGAAGCGACACAAAGCACTTGTTCACGATTCAGCGTTATGAGACTGTGTGTGTGGACTTATAATTCCTTACAAGCGCCTCACTAATGAAGCTGCGACTATTAAGTTTGTAGTCAGGACGCGTAATTTTATGCAGGCAACAACAGTAGCCACTCTAAAAGGCATCATGTGCAGTTAAAGCCTCTTTTTTTTTTTTTTTTTTTCTGTTTTCCATACACCAATTCCCTAAATTTATTTACAACCGAAAATTTGCTGTTGCGGAAATATGGCAATGCACGCGAAGTATTCTGTTGCAATAAGTAGCCTTCTAACTTATATTATTGAATATTTCATCGTCGAGTAAAAGTGAAGGGGCGGTTAGAAAACCGAACACCTGAAGTTTGTCACCAGAGTATTAAACCCTTTCATCCTATTAAAAAAAACTGTGGTGTAGTCCTATACCTATGTCCAATACTGCACTTCCCAAAGTGAGTCTCCACGGGCTTACACGATCAATACACGACTGCTAAGTCGCTCCTGTGAAATAATTTCTGTATGTACCTAGCTACTAATCAGCCTGACGCTGTAAGAACTTACCGTGGTACGATTACAGCCGTACAGGCCTCCAAGATTTCTGCCATACCATACAAATGTTATAATAAGAACCTGGCCAACTTGACAGAGGAAGGCGAGCTCGGAATGAATGCAGATTGGGAAGCAGGAGGCAAGTCCCTCTGATGTGGAAACAATCTCGAACTAAGCTCCCAACAATGAACTATGGCCGTGCGCAGTCCGCCGGAAAAAAAGAAGGGGGGAGGGGTTTGAGGTTTACAGACATCTAGATTGCCTCCCCCTCCCCCTCCCCCTACTACCCTACCTGTTTTTTCCACTTGTTTGGCTCGCCAGATGAAAGAGATGAGGTACGTCCTCCTATACTCCCTCCTCCACCCACACGCGCACAAAAAAAGCCATTTTAATTGAACGCAAATAATTCCCTTGCAGTGACAACGGAGACGATGAATTGGGATCGACTTTCTAGCAGGGAATTTGTAATGGTTCGCCAGGAGCATCTTGCATGCAAAACAGACATATGTCTCCGTTACAAAAACAAAGCGCATCATATGTTATTCTAGAAAATACGCCGTACGCTAGTGTTTCCGTTACAGTCTATATTTTCTAACAACTTTACTTATCTTTACGTAGGAAACGTATCTTAGTCTACTTAAAGAATAAAAGCCGGCAAGGTTGGGCTGTATATACTTAAATACTTGAGCAAGAACATCCCCTGCACTTGGGTCCGTTAACAATATATCTAAATAAATGGTAAAATACAAAATTTTCCCTCTTAGGAAAGAAAAAACACAAATGACCAAATCGAAGTAAATCTTAAACGAATGCAGGATTACTTAACTCATTTTGAATATATGCATCGTACACAAACATAGTACATAGTATACTATTTTGAATAAACAAATCTGTAGTGGTAATGTCCAGCTGGGCCATCACACAATTTTGTTTTATAAACATAACCGAATACAATTACTTCGGATTTTTTGATAGACAGTGACTGCTGGAACCATTTCACTATGCTGGCCTATATTGAAGCCAAATATATGATAGACATTAATAGTAAATTAAATAATTTGTCACTCTTCTTGATATATTTTTCAGTTAACGCGATCTCGCTTCTTTCTGCCGCAAGTGGAACATAAACATTATAATGTTACTTGTTTTTCAAATTTTCGAACATAATGTTTATACTGACATAGGGCGGAAGAGATACTAATCTGGAAAAAAAATTGCCGGATATGGTTGAATACAAACGTATCTCGAGTGAACACACAGTGCCCTTGTTACATGTGACACTGTTGCCCGCGCTGGAATCCCATCGGGCGGAGAAATTAATCAGCGGAGAATTGCGGCCTGTTATTGCAATAATATTCATCCGCGGAGGCCAGGTCGGCAATGAAAATAGCACCGGCCTTGTTTCCGGCCTGGCGGGAATTAATCCAGGCGGAGCGTTGCTATAATTAATCACGGTGAATGGCGGCCGTCTTGAGAGATTAGCGTGGGTGCGGCCGGGTAGAACGAGGCAGATTCTCCACGACTGTAGGAACAATTCTTATGTTTCTCCCTCCCCCAACCTTGGCTTTCACTTCTGATCCAGTTAGGACGACGTTTTCCTTGGAATTCGCGCAGGTTTCGAGACCGACGCCAGGAGACAAGCTCCACAGCGCTAGGACAATTGTTAGGAACTATGATTAGAGATGATGGTTAGCGATGGTGAAATTTCGTGAATTCAATGACCTGCATGCTAGAATCAAATATACTATGCATACTCAAGACCCGACCATTTGTCTACTAGCTGCTACTCACTGGAACACCAGACAATGAACGAATAGACAGGGCTTGAGTATGCATAGGATATTTGATTCTAACATGCCGGTAATTGAATCCACGAAATTCCACCATCTCTAATGATGGTTAGAGACACTGTTAAATCGCGGGAAAAATTGATTGTTTGCTAGGCTCCAACATGCTATGTATAACACTGAAGGTTTAGCACCTGTATTGGCTGTCGTTTATATGAAGCACTGTGTCCCTCTTCAACAGGCCCAATTAGAACTGTACAGTTGTAACACAGTACGTATGTGATTTGCCAGAAAACTGTTCACACGTGTCACGATTGAGATACTACAGTTTATTGGAGGCTATATTAAAAATTTTCGCGATTTCCCAGTGTCTCTAATGATGGTATATCGCGAAAATGTTTTGTGTCAACATATCCTTGAAAACACTGTAGTTTCATGCAACGTATATTATTGTGTAATATACGTCAGACACAACGCGACTGTTTGCAGACCAATAACATCCATCGGGATTCTTATTGGCTCAGTCAAATAGGGCTCTACGCACAAACTGAAGCCAGTAATATTTTGACAGTCTGAACGTACTTTGAAACCCAGCAAACAGTCAAGTTTTCCCGCGACACAGGGTGGCCACTCATTGCAAAAAAGAAAATTCCCTGATTTTCCCTGATTTCCCTGATGGAAAATAAAAAATTTCCCTGATTTTTGCAAGTATGAAAAGAACATTTTGGCATTTCATTCAACACATTTTCCAATCAAGATAAATATTTTAAGACATTTTTGACACTACTGTCAGTGAACTTGACAAAACATTCATCAGAAATAACTACGAACTTGACAAAGTAGTATAATCACACCTACTTAGCGGTAATTTTTTCAATAAAAATGTTATAATGCTCTCAAAATGACTTTATATTCCTTACTGTGACTTTTGCGGTAACTCAAAATGAACGAGGCAAGAAAATTCCCTGAAATGTCTCAGATTAACCAAAAATTCCCTGACATTTCCCTGATATTTCCAGGTGACCACAATTTCCCTGATAATTCCAGGTTTTCCAGGTGGGTGGCCACCCTGTAAACCATCATATTTGACGCTACAGCCTCTGACACGCTAGTATGTAGGTGCCGCTCGGTACTGACCGGTCACAACAAAATAAGTAGCGAGTAGTAGAGACGGGAAAAATTCTCGGATTCAGTGACCTGTAGGCTAGCTTGCAAGGATATATGTACACTCAAGCAAAGAGCAGCTGTTTATTAGTGGCTAGCTGACACAATGACATGGGCCTGCATTTAGTTATATTTTTATTATTGGCGCAGCGACTTCCAGGAAGTGTCAAATAAGTCAAGGTACAATAGTGAAAGTGGCACGAACATACAGTTAATGGAATTCTATCTTGTGCATAAAAGAAAACGCGAAGTTTTCGGGTCCTTAGCAAGTAGATATTACATGGTCATTGGTCACATGAGTGTACAGTTCTCGGCAACTTGTGCCATCCCTGCCAACAACCCTCGAGCCGCCACTGGTAGAGACGTACATATTTCGCGTTATTTTGTGGCGACAGGCTAGAATTCACTGTAATATCGCGGGAGAAGTTGGTCTGCTAGACTTCAGTATAACACGTCTATATTTACCTTCTTTCGTTACCGACTTGACCCCATCTGTCTGGTCCAAATATGTGTGGTGCGTCAGTACTGATTGCTTGTGATTCGTCTAAAACAGCTTTTATAACATTATTCCTATCGTACAAGTCGTAGGCAGGTACTGCTTGACAAACCTAAAGTGTGTCCTCGCGAAATATGTGAACTACAGCCGTCTCACTCTCTGACACACCACGCGCTCCTTCACTCCTTTGCCCCACTAAACACTCTCAGCCAATAACGAGCAAGTAGCAGGTCCGTCGTGAGATGCACTGCGTACAGTCTCGTCAGTTGAAAAGTGACAACCTGTGTGTAGTTAGTTGTCCAAATCGTGTCGTTTTGCACCGTGTATCTACAAGGTATATCATTGCACAGGCCTGTTTGACGATACGTACTACAGATGGTCGCTTAAGGGTGTTCAAGTGCGACAAAATCATAATTTTATATCTTTATGAAATAGTGTTATTTTAGTAGACGGTACTTGTGAGTGCAGTTTCCTCTTACAAAACAATTTTAGCTCCCATAGTTTTCTCATAACGGTGCGACAAAGTCAAAATTTGCTTGTTCTGCTGCCATGCAAATAGTGAAAACCAACTGACCTACACAAACAAAATAATTCACTGTGATATTATATCCCATGAACTATGCAATGAAGGATTTTAAAAACCATAACGTAATATTTAGAATTTTTAAAAAAATCGTAAAAATACAAGAAAAAATGTGAAAATTCAGAAATTTTTTTTAACTACAAAAATAGTTCACGAGATTTTTTAAAAATGTTTCATTACGTAGCCCGTCATATGTCATTTCACTGTGAATTATTTCACTTACGTAAGTCAATAGGTTTTCACTATTTGCATGGCAGCAGAACATGCCAATTTTGACTTAGACGCACCGTTAGGAGAAAATTATGCGAGTTAAAATTGTTTCGTAAGAGGAAAATGTACTCACAAGTATCGCCTATAAAACCAGCAATATTTCATAAAAATATAAAATTATTATTTTATCGCAGTTGAACACTCTTAATGGAGTGTACAGGGAGGGCTTCAAGATGTTCACCTACACTACCTTCACATGGCGACATCGAAACACTAACGCTCATACCTCCCCTACTCGGTGCTACACTTAGGTATGTCAAGCAGTACGCTGTTGTGCAAATGTCCTGAAGGTTTTCTACCATCTCTAACAATTGTTGATGGCCGCAGACGTGCGAATTCCGCGTTATTATTTGGCGAGAGACTAGAACTCTCTGACCTTCACCCAAAACCTGTGGGTGTTTCCGTTGCTAGGTATGGGTTTTCACTACTCGCCATCGCTATTGGAAGGAGAATTATCTCCTTCTGTCATAGGTATATTCAACTACCCTATCAGCTGTTAGCTTTGGCTGAACGGCTATGGTGAGCCCTGGCCGTCTGAGACTGACTGGGAGGAGTGACGACCCTCCCAGCATAAAGATATGTATGCTTTTATTTTTTTTTAACATTTATTATATTTGTACGAGATATGGTTCGTTTTGTAGACATAACTCAGATTGTGGCTAGTTTTTACGGTAACGAAATTTTTTTAGCTTTCGTAGTTTTTTTTTTAAATTAGATCATAAAAGTCCAAATTTGCATAGAACGGTTTTATGGTTCAAAGTGAAAACCAACTGTCTTACCGAACTGAACTGATGTTATAGGCTACGAGGTTTCCTATATAACAACAAAAGTAGTTTTAAAGTTCTGTGTTTAAAAAAATTTATAAATTTGAAACTAAAAATTAGAAAATTTCAGAATTTTGTAAAAATACTAAAATGTGTTTTTGTTATTATATATGAGATCTTGTAGCCTACGTATTAATTATTTAGTGTGAATTTTTTCAGTTCGTTAACGTCAGTTGGTTTTCCTTTAAATCATAAAACCGTTTTATACAACTTTGGACTTTGACATGCCATTATAGAAAAACTATGAAAGCCAAAAATGTTTCATTACGGTATAATACGGTCACAATGTATGTGTACAAAACAAACCATATGTCGCACAAATATAAACATGTTTGAAACAGTAAAATTTTATCTTCAAACGGGACCAGGTACAGGAGAACGGTCGTGTTTCCACTCGCGACAGTGATGCCAAAAACCTGGCCTTCATTCACCTGAACACATTACGTGATGTTTTAGGCTCCGGGACATCAAATATTTCTGCGCCCGCGTTACAGGATAGTGATAAATATCTTACAGTTAACCTTAGATCATTGGTTGAGGAAATCCCTCAGGCGCGTCGCAAAAACTGCCGGCCAACAGCAGAAGTCTGATAAACGCGCAGTCTGCTGTCTGATAGCAACACGAAACTTGCACATTCCTACTGATGCGTGAAGACAACTATACTCTATCCATTCTAATGTTGCAGCTAATTCATCCAAGTGAATGGCAGTTTAAATTCTTGCACACCGTAAATTTCATTTGAAGTATTGAAATATGCAAGGTAATTGTGCTACGGCACAGTCACAATGTGAGGAATCAAGATATAATTAAATTGCTTTGATTTATTTCTTTAGCAATTTGCATTTCTGCTGCAACCTTAGAGTGGACGGAGTATAGTCCGAACATAGGCGATAGCCAGACATGATAGTTTATCACGGGAAAACCTGACTGCTTTCTGGATTTCCACACACGTTCAGCTTACTTACAAGCACGGTCGTAGAAGAACAGGTCTGGACACTCGCCTATCTAACAATGTATTTTGCTTGACCCCCTTGTTGTTTGGCTGTAGTTCGTCAAGTTACCGAGAATGTCGTACTTTTTGGCGCTGTTTTCCGGGCGGTCGGACTCAAACTTCGTCCACTTTTTTTTTTCATTGTTAAATTTATAAACGACCTCTCTGTATTTTTTATATACTTTGAAATATTTATTTAAGTTCTTACTGACATACCTACTGACTGTATAATTTTATTTAATTAGCGCCAGCACAAAGCGACGCAACCGAGTCGATTATCGTTGGCACAAGACGCTAACTCTTCGCACCACGAGGTAGTTTAAAATTTCACCGACAGATGGCATCAGAGTTAGGTTTTCGCCGCTTCGCTTGGATTTTGGAAGCGAATTACGTCATTCAGTTTGTTTGTCGGTTGTGTAAAGAATATGGGTTTCTGATAATAACATTCAAAAGTATTAGAAGACTGTTTATGAATATCATTGCTAAATTATGTGAAGTCAATAGTAATGCAAGTTGTTTTGTTTTATGATCGCCAGCCTGAGTGTCTGGAAATAGAAACAGAATTTTTTCCCTGTTTCACACATTAAGAAAATACGTTATTTATTGTTTCTCTTTACGTGCGTCGTCGTCGTTCATTGCAGTATGTTGAACGGAACTTGAATTCTTGAGTTGCGTGTGTCGTATGTGTTTTTAGTGGCGGTTTTAATTTAAAAGTTCGAATATACTGTGCATGCATTTACGAGATTCGTAACGGTAATTAATAGCGCCGTTAGAGTAGACGCAGAGTAACCAGTTGTATAAGAGATTTACTCACATGCATTTATAACTAAGATTACTACTGAGTATAGCATATATTCAACACCCGTGCATTTAATGAGTACATATTGTAGCTAAAATTTATCGGAGCAGTGTAACGTAAATGTAAACATTGTACAAGCCTATCTAAATAACAGCACGTTTCAATGTTGATGTTTACATGCAGCGGAAAGATATAAACTGGCAGAAAATAGAAATTAATCGGGGCTTGTTTGAGTGCTCACTTTATTCCGAATCACCAATAGGGTGTTTTAACCCTCGCGTGTCTTAAGATTCAACCGCAAATCACAGACGCGTGGTGTTGCAGTAATTTTATTGTGATTGGAACAATCAAATGAGTGACGTCACGCCACAAAGGCTCGAAGCCAATAACCATGAAGCAGAGCTACAGATGTGCACGTAAGGCACTGAAACAAACTGGGGCAAAATTATTTTCGCGGAAAGTTCATGGCCATAACTAGAGACGCTGGAAAATCGCGAAAATACGTAGCATAGTCTCCAATAAACTGTAGTATCTCAATCGTGACGTGTGTGAACAGTTTTCTGGCAAATCACACACGTTCTGTGTTAAAACGGTACAGTTATAATTGGTTGTGTTGAAGAAGGACACAGCGCTTCATATAAACTATAGCCAATATAGGTGCAAAGCCTTCAGTTTTATACATAGCATGTTGGAGCCTAGCAAACAATCAACTTTTCGCGCGATATACCAGTGTCTCTAGCCATAACCATCATCTCTAGCGATGGCTTTCACCTTTTTACGCAGGATAGTGAGACGTGTATAGTTTTCCAGTGGAGTGCTTTGTTCAGAGAATTATCTGCACGTTACTTCAGCTATTTCACACAACTTCGTGGCCTTTCTGACGAACAGCGTATTTCGGATATTATTCGTCCGGACATGATCCTTTATTTACAATTCCTTATTGATATTACGTTCTAAGTCTAAAATAAACAAGTGCATTAGATAAACAGTCTTACAGTTTTGTTGAGAATAAGTTTTAATACGCTAATTTTTTCAAGATAAAAACACAATGGTTAAGCTACTTATTTAAGTAAAGAAATTTCCGTCAGTCAAATAACAAGCCAAAACGACACAAAGTTCATCGCCAAGAAAAATTAGGCTACCTTGTAAAAACATTTTCTGCAAACTGGGAGACAGTTTCACCATAAGTTATTTCAATTAGGTTTAAATAGTAACCATCGAAAAAGAGTGGAAATAAGAGAGCACGACCTTAACCCCAAGAACTGTTTATTATCGTGACATTCTGTTAAAACTGTAATAAATATGGTAACTATAGGCAAATCATAATAAAGTGAGCACTATTGCATCCTGGTTACGTTTACTCTTCCAGCGAAGTTTTATCTTTGTGCCATTTTAAATATAAACGTATAAATCAAAGTAATAGTCATAGATTGTACCATAGTTAACAAAAGTTAACATCTCAACCCGCAACAAATATTATTTCTCTACACAAGGCGGTCTTCAATAAAAGTGTTCATTTTAACGCGAACGGCCTATACAAGTCACATTCCCGTTTTCAGCAGAAGAACCGCATATTTCTTCAAGACAGGTCCCTGCATCTTCTCAAAGACCTCCCTCGTTCGATTAAGTGGTTGGGGAAATCCCCAGCCTATATAAACTGCAGTGAAGATGAGGATTACAGGAAGGGAAAATTAATTAGCTAGTGGATTATACTTGGCGCTTCAAAGTGATATACTTCGTATCTGCAACCTTTTGCGAGAGTCCCACCACTGAATAAATTGAAATTATGTTCCATTACTGAAACTAATAACATGCCTCAAGAGCTGGAAGGGAATAATACAACAGTTTTGCACTATGGGTTTCTTAATTAAATTATATTGGCTAATGCGCACAGGATGGCAATAATCCTAGATGATAAATGAAGAAATAAAAATAAATATAACTCACCTACTAATCTTTCCAAAGGCGCTGTTTTCTTAACAGCAGGCTCTGCATAATTGATGAAATGTTGGAGTGTGTTATTGTTCGTATGTGACACAACTGGAAAGTATGTATTTCTACCACTTGTGCCTTGTCCTTTACGATGGCGGGGTCGCGATGGTCGAGGGGTCAGTCCTCTCGCCTCCCACCAAGGCGATCCAGGTTCGATTCCCGGCGGGGTCGGTCTCCGGATTTTCGCATGTGGGAATCGTGCCGGACGATGCCGCTGGCCGGCGGGTTTTCTCGGGGATCTCCCGTTTTCCCTGCCCTTTCATTCCGGTACTGCTCCATACTCACATATCACCAGCACTGGAGACCTCGATGTTCAGCGCTGACCAAAATCTGTCACTCACTTTACGACGCGACGGCCGCGTGTGAAGGTTCTGTTTCTGTGAGTGATGAAATCTACAGGTTGTCCCAAAAGTCCCACATCATAGGCAATGCTTCCGAATGCAACGCTATGACGCCAATTGTAGTGCAAAAAATTCTGCGAAACATGAAAGATTGTCTGCAGCTGTGTTTTGAGCTTTCAGGCGCTCATGTCGAGTACATTTTATGATTTGTTTCATACTACCGTAACAAGTTGTTGTTCTTCCTATGATGCGGGACATTTGGGACACCCTGTACAAGGCGCTACGGACGACGTCGGCCGGCACCACACCACGGACATCACGACTTACCGTAACCTCTATAAGTACAAGTTAATAAACAGACGTGCAGGCTTCTCGCCGACAGCTTGCCTTTACGAGACTTTTAGTGATACACTAACGTTCCGACCTTGTCCCGAAATGTGTTTTGTTTTCGTACGTTGGCATGCATGTGGAAGAGTTTCTTTAAAAACTGTTATGAGCACACTGCATCAGATAGGCGGCACCCTTAAGAAGTCTAAGTCCCGGGTGTAATTCAGGGGCGTCATTTGGGACTACAGGAGGGGGCAAATGCCCCCCCCCTGGATTTTGAATTGTTGTGTATAAATGTATTTTTTTGTATTTTTAAATGTAAATAATGCTACCTTAAGGACATAAAACTGAAGTTTTATTACTAAAGTATCTAATTTATACATGCTTAATTAATAAAAAAGATGCAACAAGGTCACTGTCGTCAGAAAACAAAATCTTGCCCCCCCCCACCCCCCTGGAAAAACCTGAAATGACGCCCCTGGTGTAATTGAATGCTTTTGAGGTATGGAGACACGGGAGTGATAAGGGTCAGACTACTACAGTCGAAAATAACCACAATCACCTCTCTTCGCAGCGTACTAAGCTGTGCATGTAATATTTTCGTTGTAGTTTTGGTTTCCTTTAACCTTTGCTGTGTCTACACACTTTTGTTACAGGAGGCCAACGCATTTTTCTAGTTTCATATTTTACGAGTCCTGGTGGAATTTTAGGAAATACACGGCAGTCTGAAAAAAGTTTTTTCAGCAGTTATGTCGCTATTCAAATCTTAATAAGCCCGCTACAATTTTAAAGTTACGGAATCGAAAGTTTCAAGTTTCTGTTATTTTCGTGTAATCGTAAGAAGAATACAGTGTAGTATTTCGCGTCGAAAGTAATATGCGAGACACGCTATAACAAAGACCATGTGCCAGTTACGTAATCAACTCTAATTGCCTTTTTAAATTTTTAAAAAATTATAAAGTAATGTCTAGAATGATTACTGTTCTGCCAAAGTATGTGTTCTGCGAGTATTTTTGTTTTAACTAACTAAGGGCCCGAATTTCTTCTCATTCTTCCTGATTAAAGAGTTTAGCAAGATTTATTTTAAAATATTACAATACAAGCGTACATTATCACTTCACCTAGTGCTACGCATATTGTATTTGAACCAATAAGACGTAACTATAAATATGTTTAATAATACAAAATTTAGTATAATTACTCTCTCTCTGTTTAATAAACAAGTTACACTTAATAACAGTTAAGTACAGCCACTCATATGTAATTATTAGGGACAATACTCTTGCAGAGAGAGAAAAAAACAGTAATTTCTCTAATTTTTTTAATGTTATGATGTGAAAATGAATAAATTATACTTTTTGGGTGAAGAATTATCTTAACATAAATTTTTGGCTCGGAAAGTTATTCTCAGAGAAAAATACAATCGTAATTTCAGTTTACAATTAAGTATATGTAAGTATATATACACTGGACAAACTATCATGGTTTTCCCCATGATTACCTGGTCATCCCCCCTCCCCCAGTTTCCCTATTCTATGTGGAATTGCCTGACTGAATGGAGATGGTAGGAAATATGGCTTCTTGTTCCTTTCCTCTTTCACACGTATTAAATGAGCTTACGAGATGGAAAGTCGTGTACCATCACCCCATCTTTCCCCACCAACCATCACACCACATTTCCACAGCACAAATGTTGCATCACACTTCCCCTCCTTTGCCTTTTGCCCCCTTTTCGGGTCGCTAACTACGCGGTAATGACCGGACCTCCTCAGTCCGTTACATCAGAATCCAATCAGGCCACTAATTAAATATAGCCTGCCGGCACACTCTTTTAACCGGGGTTGTTAAGGGAGGTGCGGGGGCGGAAGTGTCCCTTGGCTGGGGGAAAGGGGTGTGTTGCCTGTCATCGCTAATAGCCACGTCAGCGCCGGTCAGTTAGAAGATCTCCTCTCCCCCTTCCCTTCTCTATCCATCACTCCACCCCTCCCGGGACCGCGCTGCAACTGGATATCCGTCATTCTGTCAGTAGGTGTTGCCCTCTGCACTGGTTAAAACTTGTGTGCTACCCTGCTGGTGTAATTACACCTCAAATGCTTCCCAAAATTTTTATTTCTCCGTTCACTTTTCCCAACTTAAAAAAAAAAAAAAAAAAAGACCCGCAAAAAAACTTCGAACTAGTTTCTTCCAAACAATGCATTCGACACTTTGTCTGAATCACAATATCAAATGTACAGGCAAAATTAAAAGTAGACGTTTCATTATTCCAAAATGGCTGGTTAACACGCCTACCGTAATTATATGCCTGCATCATTTTTTAATCAACTTTTAAGGACTTGTTCCCGAGTTTTTTTTTTTTTTTTCAGACTGGTGCCAATAACTCAAATATTTTTTAACCAAAAAGTTTTGAAAATATTTGAATCAATGTACAATCGCACGATGCACAATACTGTGGACGCGTTTTTTAAAATAATGTACCATTCGCCAGAAAAAAAAACTAATTTCCTTCATTTTTGCTTATTTTCACGACGAAAAACGTGGTACTTTGGGTGATGAAATCTAAAAAACCGTTCAGTATAATTCTACAAAAAAATTCAGCTACAAATTATAACATATAAGTGTTAAAACTGTGCAGCAAAAATTTTATATGAGTGTTGGGTAGCAATAAAAAAATATTTTCGAAATCACTGCAAAACTCCGTAACAAGGCCTTAACTGTACAGTCATTTCACTAGAGTAGCTGAATTGCTGTACACTTACCTTGAGTTTAGTATAAATCGGTAACTCAAAATACCAGTTTCCGATCCATCTTATTCTTACATTCACGTCACTACGTGGTTCCTACCCTATGATATACTTACGGTGAAAACACAAAACGCTAAACCTGCATATAGTGACGAAGATAGAGATATACTACAGGATTTTTTTATCCTCACGTTTGTGAAATGTGGTGTAGATAAAAAAAACGCATTGAAAAATTATGCAAGAACTACAAAAGCTTAAAAAAAAAAAAATAATAATAATAATAATAATAATAATCTTGATGTGCAAATAACCTAACAGCTTATCATGTTCGAGAATAGGTTGACCATAGTAGATAGTATTTACTCTGGTCACCTTTTGAATACATTGAACCTTCACTTGGGTTACTGCTGAGATGCTTTTAGTTGGAATTCTTTTCTTCCGAGGTTAACCTCGCCGACTTTCAGTAAACGCCTTTCATAGGAAGCGCTCTGGGATATTGCGACAGTGTGGAAGTGTATCCTCATTGTGCTGGCTGCATGTTCACATGGCCGTAAGTACAGCGACAGCTAGTATCACTTGGTGTCGACACTTGTCAGCCCAGCATGGTACTTGCATGGACGGATAGAGCGTACAGATATGCATCGCAACTCGCGTCTCCTGCCATGCAGAAGTAAAAATAGCTTGAGGGTGTGTTGTCTTCCTTGGCTTGTTGTCCACGACTTCTTCGACGGTACGTGAGGACTTCCCCCGCGAAGATTACGTGCAGCGTCCCAAGCGGGGCATATCACGTTATATACGCCCAAGAGGGGAGGAAGGAATTGCATTCAAATGTCAAGCGAGACGACGTTCCATTGTCCGGTGGGAAAAGAAGTATCCCCTCCCCCTGCTCGTAGTGCTTCATCCCTTCTCCACGCGAAACAAGCCTCGTGTGGTGTGGGGTGAGTTCGCTGGAGCCGGAGGCAAGATAGCGGACGGGATGGAGTAGGAATGGGACAGATATCCCATCCGGGACTCTCTCCTAAAGGCAAGGGGAGCTCCCGTGGGAGCGGCACATCGTACTCCGTCGTCCGGCAGTCCCCTCATAGGTAAGCCAACCTTGAAATGTGGCTCCTTCAAGACGAGACGTGCCAAGCTGATGTTTCGGGCCTGAGTCAGCGAGCTGTATTTACCTATTCGGGAAAGGTCTTTGAGGGGGGGGGGGGCGGCTAATACAGAGGCCTCACACAACACATAGTATCGTCAAAAAGAGCATGTAGTGTTTTAAGAGAAGTGGTGCACGAACATCTTTAATTTACATTTTTACCCCGCTATGGTCATTCCTGAAGTATAAAAATTTTTGACTTTTCATGCTCTAAATGTTAGTCTACTACACCTTGGATAATTAATTACTTCCATATTGTTCCACATTTGTTGGAAGATAAGAAATAACATATTCTTTATTTTCTCCCAACAAATATAAGATAATATGGAAGTCATTTGCTACATAACAATGTAAATAGGTGAAGTAAACTAACATTTGGAGCATGTCTTGGGGGGGGGGGGAGGAAATGTTGGTATGCTTTCAGAAATAGTTGTAGCCGGGAAAATACTGTAAGGAGCCAAACAGACACGGGGCTGGAATCAACAGTTTCGGGCAGCCAATAAGCGGCGAAGTTCGCCAATACCGAACGAGCCGCCAAATCATTTCGCGTCTGTATTACTATTTAGTTTGTGGCCTTACGTCCACATCTGCAGCTGTACGCTTCTATGACCAATGATTGGATGTTTAACCGTCTGCGTCTTGAGGCTCTACACGCAAATCTCAGATGTGTTGTCTGAGTAACCTTAATCTCATTTGCACAGGCAAGTGAACAACGCTTCTGCACAGACATGCTGCCAATAATCGTGAAGCACAACTGCAGGTGTGTACGTAAAGTATAGAAAGAAGATGGTTCCGAAATACTTTCCACCGAAAAGTCAGTGGCTTTATGTATGGTCATTGGTTACGATGTTTTCATCAGAAATGTACAGTTCTGAGCAGTGACGTAGCGTGGATATGTTCCAAGGAAAACGAGGCTTAGCAATGTATGTGCACAACTCTGAGATGTTATGAAAACATTCGACTGGTAGGGGCATCTATTCCCTCGTGCACAATTAAGGAGATAGTGAACAAATGATTAAGTCTCAAGGCAGCAGGTTAAGCACTATACTGGTTGACTCTTGCAGGCGTATTAATAACACGTGAATTAATGTAGTTTCCTTTGTAATGTGACCATGCCTCGCCACTGCGGAGTCCCTAGCAATGAAACCCAAGTTGGGCAGAAATCTTTTCTCGAAGAATCAGGTGTTTCTATCAATCCGTCGTCTTGGTTCTCAGCAGACAACCCTACATCCCTAGTGTCTACTACTTGTGAGCTAACGCAAGAACATTTATCAGTCAGCGAACTACAACAAGAATGTCGGTCATTAAGTTGGTCTGAATCTTCCAAATACGTATTATTGGAATAAATATTTATGGGCAGAGTGTACTGTGTGAAATGAAATTACCTACCTCAGCCTTAAACATTTTACAACATTTTTTGTACTTTTTCTTGGAAACGGGTTTGCCAATTTTTTTTGTGTAGCCTGCAATAAATTGGTTGTAAAGTACAGAAATTGTTTGTATATTTCCAAGAATTTCCTGTAAATTTTACAGAATTTTTGTAGCATTACAAACAAATTTTTCGAAGAGCCATTTTGTATAAGTACAGTATTTTTTTTACTGTGCATAGTGTTCCTGCTCGCGTCTTCACTCCCCAGGTCTCCGCCTCACTCGTCATTCCTTTCATCTGGAAATGAAACTTCCTCGTCCTCCTGCCGTCTTTTCATTACATCTCCCGACTAATTTGTTACACAGCTTCGCTTTTCTTGTCCCGCGCGCCCGCTATCCAGGCCCCTCCCGCTACTCGCGTGTTTCCGCGCGTTCAACGGGTAAGATATAAAAAGAATGAGAGACGAAAGCATCTCAAAAGTTAAATCAACATCCGTGGCACCCTCTTGTTTCACGTCGGCATTCATGCTTGCCCTCGCGTAGTCCCCGCGCTCCAAGAAATGTCACCGGGTCGTAATTAAAATACGTGCAATAAGTCTAGAGTGCATAAATCTGCCAGCTCGTGTTCTGTATGCATGTCTCTCCTTTTTTTTTTTTTTCATATGTTTTCATTCCTTAGTGTGTCGCTCCTATGCGTGCTCCGGGTCATTAAGAGTGCGTGGTAGATAAATAAACGCTGATAATATCAATTGATTCCTACACTTTTTTCGAAGCCAATATTGATAAAATACTCAACGACAATCATAGATAATGGTATTTGCCAACTTGATGAGTAAATATTTATCCAGAATTACTAATTCGTTACGCGTGATCTCTTGCGCCGCAGTTAAATGCACGAGGTTCCGGCGTCAGAGATCGTGCCTCAGACGTTCGTAACACTGGAAACTATTTTGTTTGAAACGTTGGCTAAAACTATTGTCTAGGATTGCTATTGATTAATTTTCGCAAATTGACTTCAAGAAACCTACAGTTATAGGTTAATGCTTTTAGCGTTGAATTATGTACCACGCCCTCTTAAGGCTTGGTTTCAGTCGCCATATTCAATTTTATATTTCGCTTTTTTTGGAATTCTGAGAAGAAAAGCGTTGAATCGGCGACTGTACCGCAAATTATATTTACCTCGAGCTACAACACAAGCATAGCAATAGAGCTAGTAATATATAGTTAGGTCGCAATTTGTAGGGAAAATTATCAATATAAAAAAATTTTGTCACACACAATGCGGCGTAATTATGAGTTAACAACTAAATCGCAAGGTCAGTACTGTAGCTAAATGTAAATAGAATTTTAGGTATAATCGCATATTTAACATTTTTCTTCTCAGTATTAAAAAAAAAAAAAAAGGAAAAAATAATAAATTTCAATATGGCGACTAAAACCGAACCTCAACAAAGAGGATACTTGTGTGAGCTTTGTGACCTTCGACTGGAGAAAAATGGCTGCGGGATGAACACTTTTCAAGAATATTGTTTCCGTCTCCGCGGTAGTTTCACTCCAATACCTTGCGTTGGCCTTTTTAGAATTCTAAACCTTGCTTTTTTGGTCCACACTTACTTACTTTTTGTATATAAGCCCGTGATTGGTTCAGCTCGTATGACGCTCTTTTGAAGGAGCACTGAGGTAAACGTCTACGTCGGACAAGCGAAATTTGCTCGGTGCAACCAAATAATTTGTTTCTATATGGCGAAATGAGTGTGTGTGTTTCTGGAGCAAAATTACTTTGTTGTTCCTATTTTGTTTCCCAAGTGTAATATTTGCTTAGCTGTGCATATAGTTTTGTGCCGAACAATTACGAAAAAAAAAAACCCTGGCAACATCGACAATTGAACGTCGAATTGAGAATCGCTCGTTTGCATTCACAACCAAGACAGCAAGCTGATGATCAACACATTCTAATGAATATGTGGCTTGTAAAACCGCATGCCGTTTGAATTTTACGCATTTATTGTTCGTTTTCTTTTGAAATTGATATTTCGGATTGTTTGTTCCTGAATACCCTTACAGATATAGCTATAAGGCTAATTGTCATGGAAATAGACAAATATCTCTACTGTATATTCGCGTTCAAGTGAGAGTGCGAGAATGAACGCGATCGGAGGTAAGGTCTGTCAATGAAAACACGCAGTGTTCACGTGACTGCAGCTTGTAATCAGGGGTGTCCGGAATTCTCGCCACGTGTAGTGGCAGACAGGTATTGAGCGTAGAATACCATGCACGAATTGGTGGTATTTAGGTGAGTATGAACACACAAAGTCGTGGGAACCTATGAGTGTGAATGAGATAGGTATGAAGAACCCCGAAAATCTCTTTGAACAGTGACATAGTCCAACACGATACACAATGCAGAAATCCGGGCATAAAACTCTATAATTCAGGTAGGCGACAAGATCATACCAGAATGCTATAGAAGAAATGTAAAATAATCTACACTAATATTGACACACATGTTATAACTGTTCATTAACGTTAACAATAACATGTGAAACGACAAACAAAATACAATAAAATAACGCACTGCTTATTTAACGATAAAGGTACACAGGGAATTAAAATGAAATCTTCATATTGCACATAGCAGTAGAGAAATATAATATTAAGCAGTAGACGTTCATTAGCATTATCAAAGCCCTCGTTGTTATCAAACCATCTGTATTGTGTAACTGACAGTGTAACGGAACCCGTAAAATAATGTTTTAATTACATTCATTCCACATTAACGGTATTTGCATCATACTTTTAACAGAACCGTCACATACTATATATAGACACTGGCCATTTTATAGACATTATGTGAAGTTTAGATGAAATTGATATAATTCATGTTGCATGTGTTGTAGATATAATAATACCGAACACGCAGTGCAGGTATTACGATCAACGATCGATAAGTGGATAAACAGTACATAACAGCCGTAGTTGGGCGTGCATGAGTTTACTTACGTTCGACACTATCAGATAACAATACGAACACTCGCTTGACCAGTCACCAATTTAACTCTCGTCACACTGCAGCAGCGCGCGCTGGTTAGTAGCTTGTACACCCCTTACCGCTTATACTAGTGTCTCGCGCTCTTGTTTACAAACTACAACTCTCACTTCTCGGCGAATGTACTATATAGAGGTTTGATTACAAATTACGACGTGCACAAATAAACATGTAAGTTTGCTTACCGCAATAAAACGCATATTCGTGTGCTTATAAACGCTTACATTTTCGCCAACCAATAATTTTGTCAGACGTAAATACGTTGCTAATACAATTCAACTGCATTTTTTGTTGCGTAAGCGAAATCCGGTTTCTTGTTTTTGATGTTTTGTTCTGGTAACAAAATATTTAGTTAGCTGTAGTAAATATTTTTCTCGCCACATTGAAACAAATGTTTGGTAAATATTTCTTTCAGTGCGGGGTCGAGTCCTGATTTTTGCACGTGAGAATCGTGCCGGACACTGCTGTTGGTTGGCGGGTTTTCTCGGAGATCTCCTGCTTCCCCCGCCCTTTTCATTCCAACGCTGCTCGCCGAACAAGGTGGCGCAGTGGTAGCACGTTGTATTCGCATTCGAGAAAAACCGGGGTTGTGTCCCGCCTCCAACTATCCGTATTATAGTTTTCCGTGCTCAGTGCGAGTTCTAGATGCTTTCTTAGGTTAAATTGACCATCAGCTAGGATATATTGTTATTCTTACAAAGCAGGGACTAGAGAGATAGTTTGTACGTTTTTCACGTTGACAAGGCATAACTTCCCTAGTAGCAAATACAATAATTTTTCAGTTGGCCAACTGTTGGCAGAAGCGGACAACGTTCGCTAGTATGATCGTATACTTTTTTATTCTTACGTTTGAAACTGCGACTGCTCTTCTATTTTACTGTGTAGATCGCGAATGAAAATTTTGTCCATAAATTTTGTGGCGATAATTTGCTTTATATTACTTGGAACTCTTGTGAATACTGTGCGGTTTTTGCATTTACTCGGCATTCTAAAACTGAACTCTAAAAGTTGCACGAGGTGATCTGTTATGGCGGTATTTTAATTACGTTGACGGCGGTCTTCAAATATCCGGCTAATTAGGGGCGAGATATCATTCACGCCTCTGTTAACGAGCTAATTAGATCCTTCATAAGCAAGGAAGGAATTTGTATCTTAACACTGCATGAAATTTATTTCGTAAGCTTGTTTATTAAATTACGGCGAGGTCGCGTTTTGAATAAATGCCGCGACTTTCAATCATATATATATATATATATATATATATATATATATATATATATATATATATATATATATATATATATATATATATATATATATATATATATATATATATATATATATATATATATATATATATATATATATATATATATATATATGAATGTCGATAGATTTTTAAATTCTCCTCCTTTATGTTCAGTTTTTTAATTCATAGAATTTACCTGTACAAATTGTATTTGTAAAGAGCAGCATTTTAATATCACCATTGTAACTCATCTGCAAATTAATACATTTGCCTGAACTAAGCCAGATAGGCCAATAAATCTGTGTGGGATAATTTGGCAGGCAAATTGCACCTTAGAAGTTATGGATACCTATGAGGCACGGAAAATGTTGTAGCATAAACATAACGGTTATTTTGGACATTTGCCTGCAACGGCGTATTAAAAGAAAACGTTTATGTTAATACGAACCCATTGCAAGAATTGTTCAAAGATGTTTTAGCGTGTTACGCGAATACTTTTTTACGCGAAACCGCTTAAATTATCCCTATTGCTGTTACCTACGAACAGAAACACACGCGAAACTACACTTCTTAAATTTTAAATTTCAGCCCTATTGTTAGAAACATGATTTTGGGGCTTCTCAACATTGTTAAAATGTTTTTTTTTACCACTGTAACTCCGAAAATACTACCTGAATTCGTAAATTACAAAACTTGTTGAGTTAAAACTATCCAAAATCATAATATTACCTTCACCGCTCGAAGTCCCATATGAAAAAGAGTTCTACGAAAACCCTGCACACTAGTTGAGCGCGCCGCGAATAAAGGCGACGTATCCCTCGTTTAGCGTGGTACTTTGGTTCTTATCGCATCGCTGTTCACTAGCGTCAGACTAAGATTGAAACCAGTATAAAATAGTCTTAAAATGACTTATTGGCAAGGTTTCCATTGCCACACCGAAGGTCGTGGCCTTCTACAACATTCGGCAATGAAAGATAATTTTAGGTGGATCAGAGCAACAACTTAATGAACGGGCGGAGAAAATGACAACACCCCAGATAAAAAAAACTCTCTAAAACGGCAATGTCCGGCGCGTTTCCCGCCTGCGAAAATCGGGAGCGACTCCACCGAGACTCGAACCCGTATTTCACTGGTGGGAGGGAAGTTGTCCGACTATGGCCCTCATAGTCACTGGGGAACGCGATGTAATGTTACCAGAGAATAAGAAAGAATTTCAGTTAGTTTCCTCGACAGGATAAGGTTTCAATGTTTTTTTTTATTTTGTTCGCAAAATAGAACTATACAACGTTGTTATAATATAATTAAGCTCTGCAATTTCCCGCCGTTGTTGTTTTTTTGTGCATATAGCAATATGCCCCGGAAAGGCGGCGCAAGTAAGGTAAGGGGGCGTTTCACCTTAGAAAGGAGGGGGGGACAGGGTTGGTGGGATCAAATTTTCTGTCGCATCTCCGAAATTTAACAATTTAAAACGGCATTGGAAGAAAATAAGTCCGTTAACATCTGTGGCACTTCTTATTTTCAGATTGACGGATTGTAAATTCTTTAGTATTCGTTCTAAATTTTTTCTCCAAAAGATTTTAGCGTTTTATAGTTTTGAAATTAAACAGACTTCGTTATTTCTTTAGTTGCAATCTTGTTCAAAAGGCGCATTCAGAAATGTACCGTTTACACTTTCAAATCCTTATTGCATGACAAACGCTCTATTTTAACTGAGGCGAAGCATGATTATCTCTTATTTCGTAAGTCGTAAAACGATCGAGTCTTAACAGAGAATGATAGTCTTTGTTTTCCTATCCACAGCCTGGTATTACGTGTGCCACTATTTTCGAACGCGAAATTTTCGTTGAATTGCGAAATTTAAGTAGAATATTTTTTTTTTGCCTTGGCTGCTACAGTGCACTAAAATAAACTATTCTTAAATTATGTAATTAGCGGGTTTTGGACTCCTGTTTTTTTTCTCTGTGCAGCAATGTTTAAAAATTTTCCGCTATATTTTTAGTGTCAACATTGCAATGTTAGTAATAACTATCTAGTTATATAAATGCCTAATATAAGTTGGAATTTCAATCATGTGCCCTGTTTTAAGTAATTTGACCTTGAAATCCTTATTTTTGAGACGTTATGTAATTTTGATTCATGGCTGTAACCCCTAACAGCCATAATTCTTAAATAAAAGTCACCATGCTGTTGTACTCAGATAGCACATGGAATGGGCAATTTTTTAATTGGTTTTGCTTACATGTAAGGACTTGTTTTCTTAGTATAGTAGTTATAACTTTATTTTACAATTATATACCTTAAATGATGGCCTAAAATATTTTGTTTCAAGCATTGAAAACCAGACTGTTCTGTTTTAAATACGAACCATTCCACGTTAGTTTTACTAAATCCTTGATCACACAAATTTTCATACGCTGTGGTGTAAAAAAGTAAGCGTAAATCAATTAGGGCTAGTATAAAATTATTAAAAAATATACTGTTCAGTATTTGGTACATGTATGGTGTAAAAGTAGTTATAAAATATTCATGCTACCACATAATTTCAATTTGTGTGATTTCATGTAACATGACTAGAGATGATGGTATATCGCGAAAATAGTTTGTGGCAACATACGCTTGAAAACACCGTGGTTTCTTGCAACATGTATGATTAGGTGATATATTATGTCTGACACAACGTAGCTATCTGCAGACCAATAACAGGCATCAAATATTACAATAGCGGGATTCTTATTGGTTCAGTCAAATAAGGTAACAGCTCCAAGTACAAGCGCAAGCTAGTCATACTTTCATAAGCTGAACGTATGTTGAAACCCAGCAAACAGTCAAATTTCCCCGCGATAAACCATTATCTCTAACCATCGTCTCTTAACGTGACCTTTTAGGCTATATATTATACTTTACTATTATTTTAATGTTTGAGACCACAATTTTTTTATTATTGTTCTTGACAATACGCCGCACAAAAGTGTTCTGATTATATTGAACTGCACTACACGTTGATAACTTTCAACAGTCAATTTAAATGGAGGAACGATAATTTTTTTTAAATGTAAAGTTTAGGTAAGTGGAAAGAAATAAGCCTTCAGCATACTTCCTTTATCTCCTTTTAAGGGGTAGTGTTAGACAATTTTATTGTATTTTCAGTTTTTGAGTCATAACGTTTATTCAAATTGTATTATAAAAGTTTTCTCTTCGACAAAGCGTAGGATATATTCTTGGTAAACTGCTCGACATAAATAATAATGGAATATTTCATTAATTTGTCATGCAGAATCATTGCAAGAGAATTCTTTATTTTAAAGTAAACGTATAACTTCCTTGCAATTATTCTGCAAGACAAGCTAGTGAAAGATGCCATTATTGTTTATGTCGAGCAGTTTACCAAGAATATACTCTATACTTTGTCGAAGAGATA
Organism: Medauroidea extradentata; assembly: GCA_003012365.1. Taxonomy (NCBI): domain Eukaryota; kingdom Metazoa; phylum Arthropoda; class Insecta; order Phasmatodea; family Phasmatidae; genus Medauroidea; species Medauroidea extradentata. The sequence continues at coordinate 31,674 of PNEQ01052370.1, read as the reverse complement.
ATTTTGATAATATAGTTTGAATTTATGTGTTGGCCCAAAAACTGTAAATGCAATGAAATTGTCTAACACTCCCCCTTAAATCGCTTGCCAGGATTCGCGTTGTAGTTCACCGATCTGCCGCCCAGACGGTAATAGACAGCGCTGTCAGCGGCGTGCGATGTGGAGTGTCAGGGTTGGCAGACTTGTCATCTGCGCGCGTCACCATTGCCGAGCTATTGGCGAACTGTCATCCTGTGTTCTGACTGGCCTGCTGCAGTTCGACGGCCGTAGATCAACTTCTTTCTCGTGTGTTTAAAGCTGCACGGCAGGACAAAATTCATAATTTCGTATTTCTATCGTCTACTGCTAAGTTTATAACATCTGATATGTTTGCCAAACAAAATTTTTTCATACCAAACGGATTGGCTTGTCGTGAAATTTTTCACTTTAGTGATAAAGTTTATATTATTGTGGTTTTACAACCTCAACGGAAAAATCATTTTCAATTTTATTCCATCAGGACAGTATTAGTATCCAGCTTTTTAATTACCACAAGACTAACCCACAGTTAAAAAATATTTCTAAAAATACACAATTCAAATTGTCCAACTTGTGTTTGTATATAAATTAAATGTGCAATATATCGCAATGTTAAAAAATAAAATACATAGTATGCACCAATGCTTTTAAGCCTAGTTGCCCGTCTACATCCACCGAGCACCAACTTGATTTAAAACAAATATAAATATGTTGGCTGCAGTGCCAAACTAGATTCTCTCTGCCAACATCTGTGGACGAGGATTTCAGGCGGTACGTTAGTGCAGAGATGAGAGAAAATTACAGATGGAGCATTATCAGCCTATTCTAGGGCCAAGCTGACTTATTCAGGTTGCAATATGGCGGAGTGTAATCAGCTGTTCCTGTAGATGTATTGGGAAACGAGGTTATGGCTGGCCAACCCACAGTCGCATTATACCTACTCGTTGCTATGGTAATAAACAACATTTTTCAGTTACCAATATGGCGGAAGGGGTCCTCCCCATTCCGTTTCAAGGCCTCACACCCCTCGCCATAGAACATACCTTATGCTCCATCTGTATGTTTCTCTAATCTTTGCACCAGTGACCCAACTATGATGCGAATGATTTATCGTACATAAATTGAATTATTTGAACTTGTTTATCGTCATTATCATCATCGTCTTCATCATCGTCGTCTTCATCATCGTCGTCATCATCATCGTCGTCATCATCACCATCCCCTAGCGTGATGGAGCAGTGGGACCGCATTCGGTCCCCGGATCCAGCCATCCTGATTTCGGCTTTTCAGGGTTTTCCGAAATCACTCCAGGTGAATGCTGGGGATCGTTCCTTAAACAGGTTCTAGCCGACTCCTGCCCCCTTCCCCCTTCCCCTTTTACCACTACCAAGGCCTTTGCTGTTCGAGGACACGTAAAATCAACTAAATAACATCATCGTCACCATCACCATTGTCGATCATCATCAGTCACCAGTGGCGGCTCGTAGGTTGTTGTCGGGTAGGGCACACGTTGCAGAGAACTGTACAGTGGTGTACACTAGTTGACGCTACAGCCACGGACACGCTACTGCTTATTACTGACTTGTCACAACAGAATTAGTAGTCGGTAGATATTTCATGGCCATTGGTATACGACGGCGTGTTCACAGGAGTGCACAGTTCTCGGCAACTTGTGTCCTCCCTGCCAACAACTCTCGAACCGCCGCTGGTCATCATCATCGGTCTTCTGCCATCTTCTTCAGATTCGTGTGATTTCCGCTTCCTCTGATGTCATATTTTATGACTCATTCTTCTCAGCATCTTCCCACGAACTAGTCCATCCATACCTTTTGTTAGAAAGCAGTCCCTTCTCAGTGAGTGCCTTATCAAGTTATTCTTTTCTCTTATAACGTTTAGTATTCTGCTTCTCTCATTCTCTTTGCAATACTTCCTCATTGGTCACTTTTGTCATCCAGGTTATATTCTCCATCCTACTACACGTCCATGACTCAAAAGCTTCCATCCTTTTCTCATCCTCGTTTCTTAACGTCTGTACCTCTACTCCGTATAGTACTATACTCCGAGCAAAGCACTTATTTATTTACACACTTATAGTTATAAAGAAGATTACATTAAATTATGTCACGATGAACTTCTGTATTAATTTGTAAACGTAGAAGTTATTTCACAAAATGTTACGTTAAAGTTTCTTATGTGGTTTGGATATAGGCCAGCTACGAAATCCTTGCTACTGTATTAAATCCTTGTCAGTTTATACTTTTTTCTAACATTAACACCACTTTGTATCAAACAGAATCAAAATTTCAGGTGTAAGATATAACTTCATTGCTTTGTTATTGTTCACTTTTACAATACTTTCACAGGTAGCCGTTTTCCTTCGAGTTGGCTTCACTGACTTTTTTCAGTCAACTATTCTTTGGTAACGTAACGAAATAGCTTAAGAACAATATTACTTTTTTGTTTTTCTCCGCAGTATTATTTTTTTTGTATTTTATTTATTTATTTATTTTTTTATTTTATTTATTTGTTAATTTTTTAAATTTATTTATTTATTTATTTATTTATTTCCAAATTTTAGAATGTAGTGATTACGGTGCTTGCACGTGCAGTATCTGTTGTGACTCAGAGACATAGTAAAAATAAATAAAATAAAAAAGACTACATATGGAGGTTGAAAAAATTTTTTTCCAGATGTGGCATAGGTGTTCCTCCAAATCTCTGCAACTCTGGCAACGCTGGGTCTGTTCGAATGCACAGAGGCCGACAGTGTTTTGTTGCTGCTGCCAATTCTACCAACCTGCGGGGACAATATTTCCTCCTCCCCTGGTGCTTCGCTTCGCGCCCAACGTATGCTAGTCGTGGCGCCTTATCTCCAGGTTACCTTGTCCCTAGTCTTCCCTCACCCCAATTTTCTTCCCTTATTCCTTCCCACGAAAAATCCCTTCCCTTCTCCTCACCCCAATACATCCACCACCTCTTTCCAATCTGAATCCCTGTCCCTGTATTTTCACCGGCAACCCTCCGCACACTTACTTAATCTCTTTCGATTTCTTTACTTTCTTCTCCCCATCCCCCATGCCTCTTCTTTTTTTTATTTTCTCCGACCCCGCGCCAGGAAAAGAAATAGTTTTTTTTTCTTTCTCCCCTTCTCTGTCTTATTTATTCCCACACCTTCCGCATTTACAAGCGATCGTTATTCTACTTCCTTTTCGCATTCGCACCTCTTTGCCTTCTCCCGCAGAACTTATTTTTCTCTCTCGAACGAATCGCTTTATTGCTTCGCTGTATGTGCGCGTGTTTCAGAACTTACTTTCCGTACGAAGAGTCCTCTCTTTGTGTTCGTATGAAAAAAAAAAAACTGCGAAAATCAGCCGCCTGGGAATTTTATTCAAAAGTTTTGGCCTATACATGATTTCACTGTTCACTGTATGAAGACAGACGAGTTTTGTATTTTTACATGTTGGTGATATAAAATATATGTTTATGCCTCTGGGTTTGAAAAGTTCTTTCATCAACAAATATGTAGCATGTAATCGTAGTTCACAACATTACTGTCGTCGAAAAGTGGATTTGGATGTTAGTTTTGAAAGAGTTTCCCTCTTAAGATTTAATGGACATGGCACACAAGACGTACTGTAGCGTGGTACGGTAAGTATTTTATTAAAAATGTTTCCAATGCGTTTATCTGCGAAAAGAAGACACTTCAAACAGTGTCCCGATAATTTTAAAAATGCCGCCCGCTATTTAATAACGTGATTTCCAAGCTCCTCAAAAGTACTAAAAACTACTTTTCTCCGTTGCTGTAGCTGAGAAAATAACTACAATCGTAAAACAAAATCGTAGAAACCTGCATTGGAATTTACCACGTACTTTCCACAAATACAATAATAGGGTCATCGCATGAAGTCCCGTTGGAAAAACACATTTTGCGAAAACACTGCACGCTGAGTACTTCGCGCCTAGAGGCGATGAGGTGTTTGACGGACGTGTTATATTCGACTTATCGCCGTCTCAGTTTCCTGCCTAAAAAAAAAAAGCTTGCCTCTACTGACTCTTAGCAAGGCATCATCCACGATATTGAATTACATTATTTTTCGCTTTTATGAAGTTCTGAGAAGAAAAAAATGTAAAATTTCCTTTTACAGCGTAAATTATGTTTTACCTTGCGCTTCGGTTCAAGCATCGCAGTTGAACTTCTGTCGTATATTTAGACTGCAGTCAGTGCAGCAAATTAAACATATACAAAATTCTGCACTGATTGCTACATAAATGCAGGTTGCTAAAAAAAAGTATACCATTTTTTGACATACCTGAAGAGTTACGTGTTCATCTTCGCTTCTGTGAAGTAGCATAGCTTTTACACCAGTCTCTTTGCTATTATGTACGGCTTACAGATTGCAGAACACTTCATGTAGACACCAGTGTTGCCAGATAGCAGGAAATGTCCCATTTTTTCAGGAATTTTTGGTAGTTGGCTGTAAAAAGGAAGAAACTCCTAAAAACGGGAATTTTTAAATATTCCTGATATGTACTAAAGTGATTACATTGTATTTCATTACCAGTGACATTTATTTTGCTGGGTGCAAATTTTATTATTCCAATAATTCAATTACTACACATGCTCTTTCATTTGCATTTTTATTTTCGCACAGATGTATTAGCTTTCATGAGCTGTTTGATAAGCTTTGCAACAGATCAGGGACTAGTAAGCCTTACTTGAAACCTATTTTTTTAAATATAGTTTAAAATGCTGACCATCTAGTTCAAAACGTCTGGTGCCGTCTAAAGCAGAACAGTGCAGATATTTTAACATTAAAGTGTATCGTTCAGGGCTTTGTAAGCTATCGTTCTGGTCAACTTCTCTTTTCCTCTGTTTTCTTCAATCATTATATATATATATATATATATATATATATATATATATATATATATATATATATAATTTTCATTTCAAAATAGTACGGGAACAGTCAAACATTCCAAAACAGCAGTGAAGATAATTCTAATAGCTTATTTTAGAAGAAAAAAAGTGTAACAAAATTTGCCTGAATATGAGGTAAAAACGTTAAAAGCACAAACTTCCCGGGCAGTCTTGTCATACGACACACGCTGCTTTGAGTGCAATATCCAAGATCTCTGTGTTGTCGCATGACCACCTACACAATTGGCTTCAAAATACGGAATAAAATACCGGTTTTTGTGAATTGATGTAGTACTATAAGCCTATTGAAACCGCTTGATATTTGGAAAATATAGTAGAACAAATCTCGTTTCCCCGGCTTCTGCCTTCCAATAAGGGGTTAACACAGCCCCATTCCCAGGCTTTATCGACTTCACTATCCATCAGCAGCATGGGAATTTTCCATCCGCCTGTGTGAGTAGGGAAAGAGCGATAAAGCCAATGTTTACACGAGGATGAATTGCGACTTCGCCTTTAAAACCACTTTTCGCGATGACTGACCAGAACTTTTTTTTTTGCGTAATCACTCGAAAAAAGCTGTCGGTGGAAATGGGATTTTGACCGGGTATTTCCATCGAAATTAAACATGGATGAGACTTAATGTATCAGCTTCCAGATTTTATCCTTGCTTCGTTTTGGTGCACGTTTGTATTTTACCACTGTGGTACCAATCCTGCCGTGCTTTCACTCTCTGGATCGTACAGTTATTTGTTCGAAATTATCAGTACATTTTCCTTCTGTGTAATTTCCTCGTTCGCCTTAAGGATGTTCACGTAGCAAAAATGCATAGTTTTACATTTGTGCGACGTTGTGTTAGTTTTGCAGACGTTACTTTTGACTACATTTTCCACTTGTGAAACCTTTTAGCTCTCAGTCTTCCCATAGCAGCATGTACAATTCAAAATTTGCAAGTTACGGGAACGTGCTAATAACAAAAACCAACTGACTTACTCGAATGAAATAATTTTCACGGAAATTAGAAATTATGGGCTATATGCTAAATATTTAAAAACACAATAAAATAATTCTTACCTTTTTTAAAATTGCTGTAAATAAAGTAAACTGTTATCATTTTCAGATTTTTTTAAGTACAAAGGATTTTCATTGTGTGTTTTTAAATCTTTTAGAATATGGCCATAAATTATTTTTTCAGGGTAAGTTTCTTCATTCATGTAAGTCTCTTGATATTTGTTACTGCCATGTTCCCGTAGCTTGCAAATTCTGACTTTGTCATGCTACTATGGGAAAACTACGAGAGCTAAGAAAATTTTACAAGTGGATAATGGAGTCACAAGTAACGTCTAAAAAACGAACACTATGTCGTGCAGATATAAAATTACGAATTTTTTCCACGTGAATGCCCTTAAGGGACCCGCCTCGTTGCCATAAAATCACACTGCAGCGTGTTTGAAGAAAAAGTTTTACACCGAAACTAATGCACGTGTGTTCACGCCGTTTCTCTACGAAAAGAACACACACTTCAGACGACTGCCCTTAAGAACTTTCAAGACAACACACGTATTAGAAATCCCCTTTTAGGGCACGTCAAAATGGGTTAAAACAGGATTTTCAGTCTACTATAGCGGAAAATATACTAGCCGAATACAAGTGAAACCACTTAAGGGTAGTGCATTGGACTTTAGTAAAGTGATTTCGCAAATAAAACAATAGGGTCACCACTTAAAGTCCCATAGGAAATTTGTTTTTTCGCGAAGACTGTACGCCTTAAGCGTAGAGGCGACGCACCATTGTATGGCCCATACGACGTCGCCCTTAGCACCATACCTCACTCACACAAACACATGTGCCACGAGCGGGCCCCTTAAAGAGAAGTCCTCGCCTGGCGCATGGGCGGTTGTTGCAGCGTGTCACGCGTATTCTTTTTTACGCAAAACCACTTTACTTATTCATTACGTTTGTCAAAGAAAATAACACAGATTGGAAACCATGCTACCATAGTTTTGAAACTTCTGAACTTCTGCACGTTTGTTAGAAACATGATTTTCTAGTTTTTTATTTCTTTTTGTTTATTTTTTTAAGCCTGCTGGAACTCCGAAAATGCCACCTTAGTTCGTAAAAAAAAAAAAAAAAAAGAGAGAGAGATATTTGTGCGTCGGCCTTTACTTCATACTATACAAAAATAAAATTTCAGGGTCACTGCTTGATGTCCCATAGGAAAAAAATGACAACTAAAATCTTGCACGCCATTTTCACGCGCTGTGAATAGAGGCGATATACTCCTCGTCGAGCGTGGTACAATGGTTCTTATAGCTCCGCTGCCCCCACGCGTCAGTCGCTTAAATTTGAGACTGGTACACACACATCTTAAAGATTAGGGCCTAATCGTAATGTTGAGAGACTTATTATGTAGATTTTTCACATTGTCGACCAAATTTTTTTTTTTTTTATGTCAAACAGCTGCGCATTTCGGGAAAGATTTTTAGAAGTGTTTTCCACTTCTGTGCATAGTTGAATGAATACAGTATGTGAAGAGATACACTCAGTAGGGAATAAAATTATTTTTTAAGTGAGGTCATTTGATGGTAAGGCTGTAGAGAAGTGTAAATTACATATGAAAGCACAAAGTAGGTTGCGTTTCGCTCGAGACAGATTGTATTGGGTTGAAGGAGACCATGTTGGCTGGGATGGTTATGAATAATTGAAAAACTTAAGACTAATATCAAAGACTTTGAAAATTGACGCTTCTCCGCTATCCCCATAAGGATTGTATTTGTCAAAAATTTCTCATTTTTTGTACCAAGTTGTCATCAAAATATTTATTCGTCGAGAGTTTATCAGGAGAATGACTTGCGAATCAACATTCTCTGTTACAGATCGTCGTCGTTCATTGTGATGGAAGTCCTGCCACTGCAATGTGTGGGGATTGTTTACTGTCTAGACGCAGTTGACCGACCGCTAGGCCAGGGAACTATGGCTGGGGCGTTATAGAAACAAGGGTTGCGTGAATAATGCTGACGGTCTATCTCTATGTGTTACCAATTGAAACGGCGCCATATTGCAGTCCATAACATGCAGTGTCCTATACCAAAGTAAAAAAAAAGTTACCTCCACCACTTTTAAAGTACACAGTTCCTTATCTTCGCTTGCAATATGTCAGCGTTCAATTTGGTCGTGTAACAAAAGATTAGCGTAAGGGTTGAATCACAATTAAAAAACATAAGCACAGAACATATTACGTAACAGTAAATACTGTGCACGACCAGACATATTGTGCAAAATTAGTTCACAATTGCATTCTTACTGTTATGTTTAGCCAGTGATGTTTTTTATGACAAATTTTAAATATTCCTTGCTGTATAAAGAACAACCGAAGGCCATTGAAACGTATTTGAAATGGGATCGTATTTGGAGATACAAGTAAATACAGAAACAAAATTCCTATAAACTGCACTGCGTAAAAAATTATTTACAATATAGAAACATGTTTATAACATTAAATTTTCTTATTTTAGTTTGGTTTTGTTCGCGTGTATTTGTGGAGGTTAAACCAACATGGCGGACAATCACAAACTCCTTTGCTTTGGTAGGTTGCTGCCCTATGCGTACGCACAAGAAATGGAATATTACAATTTCTTATGTCAGTAACTCTTGTGTACACGGCCACTTTTTTGGTGTTGTGAATTGGTAGGTAAGACTACATAGATGTTAGTTCTTGTGTGAACGACCTATGTTTTATGTTTACTGTTATGCTATAAATTGTAAACCCACCTTTACAGTCTAGTTCTGTTGTAATGTCTCTGTAACGGTCGTAGAAGAACAGGTCTGGACACTCGCCTGGATATTTGACCCCCTTGTTGTTTGGCTGTAGTTCACCAAGTTACCGAGAATATTGTGTTTTATTGGCGCTGATGTTACGGCGGTCGGACTAAACTCCGCCCACTTCCTTTCCGCTAAGATAAACAATTTATCAAAACGTATTTTTATCAATATATGAAACACTCCTTTCGCTCACAATTTAAAATCATAGCTCCAGAAATATTTATTTACTTTATAAATTTAACAAAGGAAAAAAGTGGACGGAATTTGAGTCCGACCGCCCGGAAAACAGCGCCAAAAAGTACGACATTCTCGGTAACTTGACGAACTACAGCCAAACAACAAGGGGGTCAAACAAAATACGTTGTTAGATAGGCGAGTGTCCAGACCTGTTCTTCTACGACCGTGGTCTCTGTATTGAAGGTGTCGTAGAATTGTGAGCTTCACGGTCGTGTTAAGTCCACGTTCAGTAGGAAATATATATATATATATATATATATATATATATATATATATATATATATATATATATATATATATATATATATAAGCAATCTAATTCTCATGTCGAAGAATCCTTATATTGTTTTGCAACAAATATATTATGAAGTGTACCTAATTTTTGGTAGCAATGAACCACATAATTTTCCATATTTTTTACACCCAAAGGTTTCAATCCGGAATCAAGCTAAATAAGATTATGCATATGAAGGATGCGTTATTTTACAAAGTCCCTACAGAGAATTGTGCATTGTATGACTCTTCATGGTCTCGAATATTTTCAAAGCATTCCGTTAAAAAAGTGTCGAGTTTTTTCCACCAATGTAAAAAAACTATACCTTGCATAACCTTACGTGGCCGCAAGGTGTTTCAATAATGGTTTCTTGGCGAAACGCAGTGTGTTGACATCCAATTGGAAGTCCACAACAGAAACCGCCCTGAGATACCTCCGATGAAACACACACGGGTTTCCTCGCCCTTTAATTGATCCCAAACCAATTCACCGTGCACAAATAAAAACATGTTTTCCAGAGGCCACATGCTGGAATGTATGCCTCGAGGACTCGAGAAATCCTGCACATCCCCGGCATCTGGAAATTATTTCTTTCATCCTCTCCCACGCGTTTGTGGTGCGCCAGCGACGTTTTTTTTTTCTCTCGTTCTCCAATTCCTTCAGACCGTCGGTAGAAAGTACCGTCTCTCTCGTCCGAATTCTTTCAGCTCGTCCCCGAGTCCCCCTTTTTTTCTACGTCTGCTTTGTTTGTGGGGGCTCCTGAACCACGAGCTATCGACCTATCGACTTCCTCCTCTTGAACAGTTGGTCGAGATGCGATCAGCGCCCACCCAACCACCCTCTTCTCTTCTCGACCCAGCACATACACACAGCGCGCGCCGGCAGACCACACATCTGAAGTTGGCAAATCTCCACGAACCCCCCGAAGCACTCTTCAAGAGGAACGATGGAATGGTCGAAGAAGAGGGAGAAAAAGAACGCTTAATCGCAACCCTCAGTCCAAATACGATGCGCCGTAGGATGTCTGCAAGGAGGAGCAGTGCTGCCCTTACTTTTAATAGTGGCCCCCGCCGTTATCATCACCCAGGTAAGAATGGACGGGGTTAGTTTTTTTATCTAAGTAAGATGAGCGACTTTAATTTTCGAAGTATTACCATAACTGTTTGCATAATGCAAAATATGAAAATGGAATCCACTACGTGTTTCCTGCCTTCTGGCAGAGTAACACTGTCGGAGGGAGGAGGCCGGGGCATTGAGTAAAGAGTACGCTACTATGATTTCTCCAGTCCTGCCTGGCCCATGGTCGTCTATGCCCACTAGGCGGGGGGATGAAGGGAAGCAGGCTGATGGCGGCCGGCAAGGGCACAGACGACAAGGGTCTCGAGCAAACGAGAGAGAGAAGGACCACGCAGTGAGAGGACTGTCTTTGGCTACATCGCGCGCTGGACTCGTCGACCGACAGACCGGGCTGCTGAGCGACGCTACCGTTGCGCCACAGACAGCTGCACCAACTACACACTCTTGCCTAGGAAGAAAGGCTGAATATTTAGCATAGGGAAGTTTCCTCTAGACTATCCTTGCTGAATGGCCGGAGTGAAGGGTGGTCCGTCCCGAGGAATGGATAATGTGAGATGAGTCTGGAGCAGCGACGGAATGAGAATGCGGGGGAAACGGGAGTACCCCAAGAAAGCTGTTCGGCCAACGGCAACGTTCGTCACGTTTTCCACATGGGAATAATCCACTCCCGGACCCACCGGGGATTGAAACCGTGTCGCCCAGGTGGGAGGCGAGAGATCTAACCCCTCGACCTACACGACCCGCTGCATAATGTAAAAGGAAAGCTGCTTAAACACGTTTGGCTTGAAGTAGCTGTCATTTTTGCACGTGATTTGCTGACGTTTCACAAGTCAACGTCTTTAGTTCTTTTTAAATTTGTACCGGATATTTTATTCTTATTTTAGACATAAATTGTGATAAAATATTCCTCTTAGAAAACTTTTTTATCTCTCATAGTTTTTGCGTAATGAGTCGTAAACGTCAAAATTTGCACTTTACGGTTTTAAGTACGCCACTAAAACCAACTGACATACCAAACCGACAAAATTCACAGTGTATAACAATGTTGTAGGGTATGATTTGACATATATAAAAACAAAAAAATAAAATACTTTTGTATTTAATATAAAAAATGCTGATTTTTGAAATGACAATTAAAAAATATCAACAATTTTTTAAAAAATACAAAAATTATATATATGTGTATATATATACATATATATATATATATATACATATATATACATATACATATATATATATATATATATATATCGAATGTCAGTTGGTTTTAGTGGCGTACATAAAATCGTAAAGTCCAAATTTTGACGTTTACAACTCATTACGCAAAAACTACTTATGAGAAATACAAAAATTTCCTAAGAGGAAGATTTAATCACAATTTTTGTATAAAATAAGAAAAAAAATCTGGTACCAATATAAAAATAAAAAAGACGCTGAAAACTGAGGTCAACCGCGCCCTTAAGTAAGCTTGACCTATGTTGGATACTGCAATGCAGGCGTGCGCAAATTTTCTCGAGTACGAAACGTATTTTTTGTCGTTTATATTAGACTTCCTACATTATCAGTTGCAATGGTGTACCTGTGAGCAGTAAATATTGCATTTTATGCCTTGTAAAAACGTCGTTACGTCAATGTGTGTTTCACTTTAGAGTTTTTATAATTACAGTATTTTGGTTGTTCAAACTCCGAAAATAATAATTGCACAAGGAACGAAGAGTAAGTATGGAATGTAAGTACACTTATACGTAAAAAACTTCTTACCTGAACTGACGAAATATTGTGTCAGTTTACATAAGGGGGCCTCTCCCCCCCCCCCCCTATCTTCCACCCATGTTGACACGACCGTGCACAAAACAGAATATATGTGAAAACGTGCGTCCAATTCTGGCGATGCAATAGTTTTTAACGAGTTTATTTTCGAGTACAGGCTTACAATGTCGCACTAATTCTAACAATTTCAATTACGTGGTCGCCTTTATATTAACGAATTAGTATTGTGGCCTATTTTATATTATTCTCGCATAAAATATTTGAATCATCAAAAAAAGGGGAATAACACGCCTTATAACTCTAAAATCGTAACATTATTGTTAGCTAAAAGTGTACTTAACAGTAGGAAACATTTTTAATTAATAATCGTGTAATATATTATTCCACGAACTAATAGTAGAGTGTATGTTTACACTCACAATGTGAAATTTCGAATAGTCATAGAAATTCAATTGATGGTTAAAAATTCTCTATAATTGAGCAGATTAGCAAATGAATATGTATAATTACGTTCCTTTTTATTATTTCACAATACGCAACTGTCAAGTTGGTGATTATCTTTAGAAAAAGAATATTTATCATTGTTCTATATACAAACACACTGATTATTCCAGCATCCGTTGTAAATTTCACTAGGAAATTTGCATAAAGCTTTATTATACCTTATATATAATACATATGTGTGTAAGGTATAATAAAGCTTGTGTGTGTTTTAAGCCGGGTTTCCACCCACCACTAAGACAACAAACTAAACAACTGAATATCAAGTGAACAGTATTTCCAGCAGATTGAATTTATCGATTAGCATATGATGCTGTCGTTACTTACTTTCATTTTGTGGCGGGAATTATCTTCTTAAAATTGTCTATTGGATTCTGATTTTATTATAATGTTACGAGCTGGAAGATGAAACTGATTAGAAGAAAAACAGTGCTTCATGTAACCTGAAAAGCGATAGTTTATTAATTAAGTTTTTAATTTGGATCTTGAGTGTTACAAATACGTGTTTCAATTAGATCATTCTATTAATTGTAGAAGTCGGTAGTTAGGAGGGAGGTGGTTTTAATAGAAAGTGGTCGACAGATAAAATGCGAAGAACAGTGGTGTGTCATATTGTGTAGTGTTGTAGACAAGTTAGATAGTTAAATTAGGCTTCTTAGTTTAATTGAAATTATTATATTCCCTCCTGAGCATTCCGCAGAAATTGTTTCATCATCCTCTGATGGTCCCCACGTACCGCTAGAGGTCGGAACACAGTCGACTGTGCCAACCGTGGAGCAACGCCGACTGCGGAGTGGCGTGGTGTCGTGTTCCACTTGGTACATTCGTGGACACGAAATTTGAGCGCTCCGCCGCTGACTCACGCGGTTGAAGGGAGGATGAGGGGTGTGGAGTAAACGGCTCTCGTGTGTGTATGTATGTATGTGTGTGTGCGCGCGGGCGAGCTGATAATGGACCGCAGTGTGCTGCGCTTTGAAGTCCAGCGTGACGGAAAATGATCGCGTGTTTTGGTCGGGTGTGGGTTAGGAGTTGCGTATGTAGAGGGAAGGATGAGAGGAGAGGGTGATGTCCGCTGAAGGGGTTGCTGGGTGGTTAGCGTGTTAGGTTGGCGAGGGTGGGGCGTGGGGTTGTAGGGTGGTCTGGTATTGATTCATCATTTACTCCTGGGCCAGAAAGTGTACACAGCGTGATGGGAATCCGCGCGAGGAGAGAGTGAGAGAGAGAGACAGAGAATGAGGGGAGTGCTATGCCGTCTGTTTATGCAGCTTCGCCACGTGGCTTCGCGGTGTAGCACCCGCACTAATAAGGCTCTTACGAAAACGTAGTAGGTATAATCTACTCGGAAGAATTGACCTCGTGATCGGATTTACTCAGCCTTTGGACTTTTAACGGTGTTTTCGGAACATACGAAAACTCCAAGAGTTGTATGCATTTCAAAAAATGCTGCAGAAGCGGTGTATTTCAGTCGTCGTTGACCAAGTTCGGACAAAGCAGAATGTAATTTTTTACTGGTACAATATTAGTACAGCTCGCGCCATGTAAGTTGGCGGGTAACGAGCTGGAATGTGTTGCATATAATATTTCTACCGTTTTAAATTCGAGTGGCTAATTCACATAGGTCGATTTCGTTCCGGTATTTATAGGCTGCTAGGTGTTTTTGCAACGGTCTGCCGCTGGAATTCCTTGAATGTGCTCTTCACTCAGTAGCTGCTACTCGCCATCTAAGCTGGCGCGCAGTGTATATGGCATTACAATTAGGACTTGCAATGTGTACTGTTCAAACATGTTAGAGTTAACCATCGAAAATAAAGTTTCTTGTATGTACGCCCGCACTGGAACCTGTGTGTGTTTACTTTCCACACGTTATTTAGTGGTTTTTGTCTGCTGGCGGATACATACCCCATTCCCGAACAGGATAGATGTAAGCGAAGAGATCGTTGAATATTTACAGATTTCGGATGGAGGTAGGTTGTACCTGCGTCAGTTTTCCAACGGTTATACAGTATCTTCAACTGTATCGAGTAGACCGAGTAATGTTTTCGTGAGCGCTTACGGTCTGTATAACACGAGCTCTTCTTGAGATCCAGGAGTTTCTGGCCTACCTACAGCTAGTGCCAGTTGATCAAATAATGTGCGTATGGCAAGAACGCGTCGAGCGCTCCAGGTGAGAAAACCCCCTCTGTGTGGAAGGAAGGGTGAGATATTCTGTTCAGTATTGGCAGTGGTCACGTACTTACCGGCGAGGACTACAACGCGTGCTTTATAAACGTATAAGGGTGTGATATTCATAACCATTCTCGTAACAAGGTTGCAAACTATTCGCGAATAAGATATGGATTATAGTCCGCTCTCTCGTAAACATCTTTTGGGACATTTTGCGTATCCATGGACGAAATTTGCTTGCCTCTCTAATACACAGCGTTTGATAGTTTGTGACGTGGTGATAAAATAGCGTATATTAATGTGAATATTTCACCAGGAGATGTAATTATTACAATGCAATAAGGGAAAACGATAAAAAGAACTGTACATTATGTTAGGGCCTATTACTTTTTAAGTTCCGTATTTTCAAGACAAAGAGCAATGTTATCAATGACGATCAACCATCTTGTTCGTCGTTGAGAGCAGTTTGCCGTTGCAGTTCGGATAGGATAGGCTTGTTGCTGCGGATTTATCGTCCGATATATTGCAACATGCCTAGTCGTTAGGTTACACGCCTTGAAAGGAAGTCGTAATGCCTGTATATGTTTCAGGCATTACAAGAAAACACAATAATATTACATAAGATTTTCTCGAAATCAGTTAACTCTAGCAATTTTCGACAAGACGACCCTTTTTTTTTTATAATATCTTCCGCGCCTGTTTAATATTCTATAGACGAACGTAAAATGCAGTGAAGTGTTCCGAATTTAGAAACAGAAGAAAAGTGTCTAGCCCCATTTGAACAATGATGGGCCAATGACA
This sequence comes from Medauroidea extradentata, assembly GCA_003012365.1. Lineage (NCBI taxonomy): Eukaryota > Metazoa > Arthropoda > Insecta > Phasmatodea > Phasmatidae > Medauroidea > Medauroidea extradentata. Next base: position 16,090 of record PNEQ01052370.1, on the reverse strand, counting down.
TTACCAACCTAAATTACTGAGAACGAAGTAAAGTCATAAGACGCTGTACAAAGTTTCGTTATTTAATAAACATTAACGAGTTTTTGAAATTTTAATTAAAATGTAATTTAAAAGGTTATTTCCAGGGTAGTATTACTCCAACTATTTCACTTTAAGGACAAATTGAAAACATAGTTTCGATACTTTTTCTTTTTGTGAGTTATAACCACACGAAATTAACACACTCCGTCCTGGCTCATCCTGTACAAAAATGGATGTTGGTCAAATTGCGAAAATTCGCACACCCTCTGTATGCCCTGTAAGTTATGTCGCAAGGGGAAGTTAGATATAGAAGTTGATGCGCTGCAGTGCCATCTATTGGCGGGTTGTAAATGGGTATCCGTAAAATATTCTCTGTGTTAAAATATCTGTGTATACCAGTGTTCATGGCGATCTGTTGAACGGCCCTGTTTAATGCTCCTCGCCTCTTTCGGCACACCCCCGGCGTAGGCAGACCTTATACAATAAAAAAAAATCGTGGACAGTATCGAAAGTTTTTTACTCATGCACAGTATGAGACACCATAGTTATAATAATAATAATAATAATGCTTATACTTCATCTTGTAAATAGAAAAATAGATCAACTGTTGAACATTTTGTTTGAACAAGATGGTATCTGGCGCCTCCACCAGTGTTATGGTTTTTATAAGAACTTTTGCCATACAAGTTGGGGTAATATGATTATTAGAGGCCCGGATATTTCGCGGGTTCAACGCCCAGCCGGCTAGACTCCACAGTCCTGTGTACACACTGTCCTCAGCTATATTTGTTCATTGGCTGCTGCTCCAGTGAGTGAGCATTTGAACATTTGACGATGTAGCGCAGGAGTCCGTGAGCGTTTTTACGCATGTCCGCCATTGGTTCGGAGTCCGCAAGGTC
>PNEQ01052369.1:17433-58870 GCA_003012365.1 Medauroidea extradentata | reverse complement strand
ATATATATATATATATATATATATATATATATATATATATATATATATATATATATATATATATATATATATATATATATATATATATATATATATATACATACATATATATATACACACACACACACATATATAAGTGTATATATATATATATATATATATACATATATATATATACACACACACACATATATATAAGTGTATATATATATATATACACATAATTTTAAGCAATAGACACGTGCGTAATTATCTTCAAACAATTTTAAAATGTATTAAGGCCAACGATAAAACAAATGAAAAACCCACAAACGTACAAAGTTATTGCTAAGAGAAATTAAAGTATAACAATTTGTCAAAAATTATTTTTTTGAGAAATCGGTAGCAGCGATAATACTGGCCCTATTAGGCTGGAAACAAAACAAAATTAACAGGGGCATTTTTGAAAGAAAATTACTAGTGGAACTAGCGACGTTAATATTCTGCAGAATTATTGAAAGGCTTGCTTATAAATTGGTAGAAAATCACCAGAAGTAGATTTAAAATGTATATTCTATACATTTCCATAGCTGAGATTTAAGAAAAACTTTATTTAAAGGCGACCATTTTGAAATTTTACAATACTGTTGGGTTCCAAAAATAAAATCTTAACGAAATTACATAAGAAACTTGACTATACAATTATTTACTGTATCGTCAGAACATGCATTAGTATATAGCAAATAAAAAAAAAAAACTAAATGACTCTTGGTACAGTGTAAAGGAAGCACTTTGATACCCTGGTAACTTTCTGTCTTTTAGATAATTTTTTGTACTACTTTTATTTAACATAAACAAAGTCTTAAGTAATAAGACTATACTGTTGGCTTATCTTAAATAAAATTTAACGTCTGAGTACACAGTAACAAATATTTTTAATTATTATTCTAGACACGATAGTCAGTTCTCACTTTATCGCGAATTACCTATAAACTTACAAGCATTTCGTCAGCGTACTGCAACAACTAGGTAACTTAATTTTTCTAAGTTTAAGTTATCTGCAGATGTCTACAACACACTTATGATTGTTCCTATTACTGTGTATATATTTATAATTGTGTTAATTAGGAGTATTGTTGTAACACACATTTATATTTCAACAAATAACTAAGTGTATAACAAAAGAAATATTCAATTGTATTGGGGAATTTGCAAAAGGGACCAAGTCTACTTGTTGAGCAAATTCAGGTTATACGAGATTTCAACTCTCCAAAGCATTCTCTTGGCTGTCAGCAGCAAGAGAAACCCAGTCCTATACAAGAAACACGTTAAACGGACTAGTCCATGAATGTGCCAATAGCGCATTATTTTGTTTATGACTTACATGATTGTAGTTGAATAATAATTTTCAATGTGGCTTAGTAGTTTTTTCACTAGCATATCGTGCTTTCTCTGATAGCGTAATACATAACACTGCTTTATGGATAAAAGGTACTGGGTTGTGTTGTGTTCGCAAAATATGTTTCTATGTAACATATTATTAGTTTTTCACTAGAATTGCACTAATATACACTCAAGGCATTATGTTTTATGTGCTATTGTTAGAAATAACGCTACTTATTTTATAAAAGGTATCCATTCCAATAACATTAATTTCTAAAAAATAAAATATAAATGCGTGTTTATATCAGTTATGTTTCATATTATTCCACATAAACTATATTTTCAAGTTATCCATTATTGATGACCTGTTTCACTAACAGATACACTATAAGTTTTTTGTTGTTTCCCAGCAATATACTCACTTGGACTTAGTCCCTTTCGCAAATTCCTGTTTCAATTAGATATCTCCAGCTACCTAGCTATCTAGTTGTAGCACTAAAACCACGATTTTATTCTTAATGTCTTGGAATGTTTCTTGCAATAGTACAGTACTTCATTTGATTCTTAACCCTACAACAAGTTTGGCTATATTCAAAACATGAATGCACACCAATCATATATTTGTGTCGTGGAATGGGGTGGAGTATATTAAATATTTTAAAAGGGAATCAACGAAGTGAACTTTACAGATCAAGAGATATTGTAGGCTACGAGAAGTACTTTGTGCGAAAAACATTTTATCAGTACCCACACGACCAACATAAAAAAAATTAAGTTAATTCTCAGTATAGGCCCAAGTAACTTGTTAGTGGTACTCAGTCCACAATACCACCCAGGGATCATATAAGTCCTAACACTCGTGTTAAACAACGAGAACGTTATTTTCACTCAAGACGCCTGCAGTTGGCTAAATTGCTTCTTCTCATTGCCCCACGTGAATACCAACATCAGAACACGAAACATGAACAATGGTAGGACGTTTCATAATTTTCATGTTATTACCTATAATTTTCATTACTACATTTAACTTTCCAGTATACTAAATTAAACTATAATTTTTGAATTAAATGTGTTATTACATATGCATAGTTTTATTTCGTTGTTATTTCATTGTAACATTAATTTTTCGTTGGTAAGTTGTCCGGCGGAGGTGGAAAACTTCGACAATCTTCGGTTAAAGATTCCTTTTCCTTTATTCCAACTAAGGTAAATTCTACTACCGGTTAGAAAGAAAATGTTTTTTTTTTCTTATGGGCGAGTTTGGAACAGGAAAAAATTCTACCGTTAGTTTCGCTGCAATCGCTAAGGGACCAGAAAAATACGAAACCGTAGTAAAATTAAATTTTAACAGGTTTGCAAATAACAGCAGTCATTTAGTTTAGCCTAGTTTTAAAGTGAAAAGAAACCAATTTCGCGTTTTAAATTATCAACTTTATGTAACTTTAAAATTCAGGACAGCTCTGTGATTTGTCAGTTTGCACCCATTAGCGATACCAGAGCTCAAGCAAAAGAAAATTTCCCTTGCGCCAAACTTTTAATATTGATCTTTCTAACCTGTAGTAGAACTAACCCTTTCCAAGAGCCTATATAACACTACAACGTAGTAGAGTTAACCTTACTATTCTCCGTTCACTCTTAGTTGAGTTTTAGGATAAACAAAGCAAATTATAAACAAACATGTTCATTGGCTGCCGACCGCCGTGCACTGTGATCTTGCATAAGAAATAGATCTTTGTTATCTGTTGTGTATATATAAATTTACCACTCCATCACTTAATGAGAGAGTTTTATGAACAAATATATAATATTACCAGATGCTGCAAACACAATCTACGACCCTATATGTTAATTACAATAATTATGGTTAGCGGACGACACGTCCGTACAGTTGGTTCACGAGTTATTTAACGACTTACGCACTGTTAAACGTACGAGTTTCTTGGTACACTTGCCAGTTTTAGAGATGTACGATACTCTGAAAATACTAAAAGTTTAGTTCAGTAATAGTTACCACAGTAAAAATAAGTCAGAAATATTACTATCAGATATAATGTTTTATTTTTTCAAAGTATTTTTGGACGTTAACGCGTCAATGTTGTCGTTACTGTTTTTTTTTTTTTTTTTTTCTCCTCGTCCAAACCACGGTCGTAGAAGAACAGGTCTGGACACTCGTCTATCTAACAATGTATATGTATTTTGCTTGACCCCCTTGTTGTTTGGCTGTAGTTCGTCAAGTTACCGAGAATGCCATACTTTTTGGCGCTGTTTTCCGGGCGGTCGGACTCAAACTCCACCCACTTCTTTCCATTGTTAAATTTATACAGTAAATAAAGATTGCTGGAGCCTTTTCTTAAATTTGTGAGCAAAGAAAGTATTTCATAAATTTATAAAAAAAATACGTTTTGATAAATTGTTTATCTTAGCAGAAAGGAAGTGGGCGGAGTTTAGTCCGACCGCCATAACATCAGCGCCAATAAAACACAATATTCTCGGTAACTTGGTGAACTACAGCCAAACAACAAGGGGGTCAAATATACAGGCGAGTGTCCAGACCTGTTCTTCTACGGCCGTGGTCCAAACCACGGCCGCGCGGTCCGAACCAAAGTTCCTTGATCTATATTGTTCCGTCCTCGCGTCGGTTTATTTTATATTTACGTCGCTTGCGAATTAGGTTATGTGATGCTGGACGTAAACAGTGAAAATGTCTTGCATGGTTTTCGAAACGTAGATATATGTCCTCATTATTAAACAAGCTGTGGTGATGTTTGTAAGGCAAGAATAAAAATCTCGCATAGTATTCTTTTATAAAAAAAAAAAAAAAAACAATATGTATCGTGAATTATCGACAGATTGTTTGGTGATTTATAAAATGTCATTTTTCAAAAACGAAGTACAAAATAATCCAGGAGGACTTAACAGTAAGTTTAATCACTCATTTTGTTGACAACTGTTTTTTCTGCATGTAGTACCAAATTTTCGTTACGTTTACCAGAATATTCGAATACAATCGTTAGTCATGACTTGACAATTACAATTAAATTTTGAAATATACTGTAATTGCACATGATGTCAATATTTTTATCAAGTTTTTATGTAATTTTTGTTTCCCTATGTCAGTAACACGTACGAAAATTGTTTTAATATAGCCTATACGACATTGTTGTTTCCTATGATGCCGACTGTACACACTTTTGTCGGTTGGAAATAGTACGTCGGCGAGATGCACAAATTGAGCCAATTAGAAGCTAGCAAAGTGCAATGATATTACTTCATTTGTTTACTTCAGAACTCAACTTAGAGTGAACGGAGTATACCACCGAGTAATTACTGCCACGGTCAAAGTTCCCCAAGGCGTAATTTAACTCAAACCCACCCGGGTTTACTGGTAGAGATCAGCTGAACACTTCGTACGGCATTTGTGGCAACACCGCGAACACACTCAACCGAATATCACTATTTATAAAAAAAAACCCTTTTTTTTTCTTCTAAACAAAATTTCAGAAATTTTTTTCGTGTTGGTAGTTAGTAATTTTTCCATTGTTGGTATCGTATCCGAGATTATAATCTTACTTGACCTCAGTTATTGCTCAACTATGTTAATTAACGAAACATTGCATTGCGTGTGTAATACGTTTTCCGTCTTTCAAATGCTCCATTAATCCTGCGTCATTTGTCTTAGGTCGCATTATAATTAAAGGTTTAATTACCGTGAACTGGGGTTTGGTCCACTTCACGACCGCAGGGGTAACTTTCACCACAAAAAAAGTTGGCTTTCGTGCCAGTCGAAAAAAAAAAACTCAATACTTACAAGTTTACCCACAGCTTGCTTTTCGATCCACACAGCCAAAGCTTGCATTTAATTCTCAGAAGTGAAAATGAAGTGTTTGATCGATTAGACTATAATTTATTTTTAGAATGCAGCACACCTCGCTAACTAGGGAACCGGCCTACTGTATTTCTAAAGATACTAAATTGTCAATTACTAAATCAACAATTTATCAATTATAATACAGTCCCAACGCAGCAAACGCGCATGTCACGAGATCACTGCGTGCATCGGAATTCCCAGCGTATAAATGAGTCCGCAAGCCTAATCACGTACGTCGCAGACAACTTTTTGATACAACAATCTTCAACATTCTTGCTAGGCGCTAGCCGATACTTCTACCGAATACAGTAACTTAGTAATGAACTTCGATATCGACAAAAGCTACATATTTCCAAACTTCAATAAGCATTCCCAAAGCGCCCACATCAAACATTTTATTAGACGTGAGCAGTGGGCTGTTTGAAACTTCGTGTGGTGTTCGAAATCAATTTGTGGAGCGGTTATTTACCGCCGCGCATAAACTGCGCAGTTGCGTCGCAAGATGGCTAATTCCGGAGAGCATAAGGGGTACTTACCGTTTCACAAAACGCCAACGTGTTGCGACGTATGTTGCAATCCCTGTGACGTTCGGGCCGCGGCACTAAGTTACCCCCGCGCGACACGTCACCACGACCGCTTTGTCTCTTGCGCAGTTACGAACAATTCTCCCCTCTACCTCCCGGTACACCAACGGCACAACCCGGGATATGACTAACGGCTACTAATGCGACCATCGTCCGACTATTCGAGAACAAGAACCAACTTGCCGGCGGCCGTCTGATCCGCGGGCGGGAAGGGGAAACGTCCGCTCGGGGAGGGGAGGGTAGGAAGGGCGAAGTTTGAGGAGGGGTGGAATGAAGAGAGGGGAGGAAGAGCCCGCCACGTCACACCCAGACGGCGTCACACACCATTCCCAGAAAATAAGCGGCACGGCGCAGCGGAAAAGTAACGACCGCACGGGTTCTCTGTCGTCAAGCGGACATCGCGGCGCCGTCGGCGGCTCCGGCCAGCCTTATCAACGGCCGATAAGTCTCTCTTTCAACAATGTACAGTTAGTTTGAGGCTGCTTCATCGACGCACGAATCTATGAACGCACAGGGCACGGAATAGCAACGAACGCAGAAGCGAAACAACCACACGTTACATGGTGGACTGCAGTGTTAGCAAACAAACTACAGGACTGAAGTAGGAGTGGAGTGAGTAATCCAGTCCAGTCGGTGAGGTGGACTGGAGTGTAGAATCCGGATTGAAACGTTTAAAGTGAATTCGCAACTGATAACATAACAGTAAGGAAAGAACAAAGGTCGTTCGCACAAGATCAAACCTCTATGTATTCTTACCTACCGATTCACCGCACCAAAAAAGTGGTGTGCAATTGTAATATTTCATTTCCTGTGCGTACGCGTAATACAGCAACCAATCACAATTCACAGCAAAGGATTTTGTGAATGTCCGCCATGATGGTTTAACCTCCAAAAATACACAAGAACAAAACAAAGCTATCATAAAAAAGTTTAATGTTAAAACTATGTTTCTATATTGTAAATACTAATTTACGTTGTGCAGTTTATAGGAACTTCGTTTCTATATTTACTGTTATCTCCAAATACTATTCAGCTTCAAATATTTTTCAATGGCCTTCGGTTGACATTTATACAGCAAGGAATATTTAAGCATCGTCGAAAAATTGGGCTAAACATAACAGTAAGAATCCAATTGTGAAGTATATTCCGATTACCCCCCCCCCCTCCGGGCCGGGTTTTGCCTCTGGTGCAGCGTCCAATCACTGACCCAAGGTCCATGCATAAAGCCTCGCCTAACGAATAACCAACCGAGTACAATTTTGAAGACATCGATCGTAACGCCATTTCATTTCTGTATACCTACCTATTCTGAGCTCAAGGGGGTCTACGTATGTTATGAAGAATAAATCAAATGCTTAAACAAAATGCTTTATACATAGGCTGTTTACAGTAAATAGGTAGGCTACAGAAGCCCTATGAAGTTAGCGTACTCGGTCTATTGTTGACTGTAATGCGTTATATAACATATAAGTTGAATATTATTGGCTAAAACGCTCTATGGAATTATCGTTCAGGCAGCTGTTGGCGAACGGCATTCCGTCTTATTACTAGCCTACGCGACTCGGGTTCGCAATACATGAAATGTTTCACTTCTATAAAAATAAAAAACAGCGGAAGTCGCCGGAGACTTGGGCGGCTAACATTCAAATTAATGTAACCTTTGCTTTTCAAATATAATTCTACTTACGGCCACAGCAAGGGAGGGGGTGAAAAAGGAACAGAATGCCCCGGGCCATAGCCAGCTTATGTAGAAGGCCACAGCCTTAGACCTGGCAACCCTGCACACAAGGGTCAGTTTAACACTTCTTTTACCTCTCCAAAGGCAATGGTTGTACCTGATTCGTTATCGTGCCCTACATACCGGCGAATCAGGGGAGCCACTGCCGTTGGCAAGTCAAAATAAGTGTAAAATGACTCTTCCTGGCAGGTTTGCCAGATTTAAGGCCGCGACCTTCAAATTAAGATGACTATGCCCGGTTCCTACACCCCCCCCCCCAACCCCACGGCCTACATAGTAGACAAATATTTTTTTCAAAAATTTTTGTTCAGACGTTTGGGGCCCCCAGAAACCTTGCTGCGGCCCCAATTCTACTGTAAATAGAATTTCTTACGGCGATGTGCATATCGATGTAAATGTTTTTCTTTAACTTGTGAACAAAATATTAAAAAATAATTAATTCCATATCTGTAGATTTTCAACAGGTAATTTATTCTTTACAAGCGTAAACAACTAAACACGTGACATCATACAGCATAAATAAGAATAACTTGGACTAAAAATGTAACTGAGGTCAATTAACATCTTATCACATAGTAACGAAAACAATTAACAACGTGGAAAACAATATTAAAACTTTAGTATTATGTAGGTACTGGGGAATTGTTTAAATGTCCAGCGGTTTTGACGAACCTCCCCCCCCCCCTTTTTTTTTCAGTCCACCCGTCGAAAAAACACACCTAAGACAACGCGATGCTCTGCCCCTTCGAACATTCTGTGATACGTTTATGTTATAGTGTGAGCACCACAGCCGAAACAACTCTGCAGTTAGAACGGTCGTGATAGTATACACGCCATTCAGAAAACACTAACCTAACGAGCAACTCACACATTATTTGGAGTACGGTGCCTGATGTTTTCACCACGGACGGCACAGTGGCTGTGATTGTACGATAAAGGTTTGTGATATTGCTCACCACTGTTCAAGTCCAGTTACTTCAGATATGGCGTCCTATAGTTGCGAAGATACGCGCAGTGGCAGACTTAACTTCACAAAAAAAAAATGAAAGGTGAAATAAAAGTGGGACAAGGGTCTCTGGTTCGATTCTCGACCGAAGCGGAATTCAATGTTACCTTCCCTTTTGTACAGTATTAGGTATTGTGTGTTCCTTCATCACCATCCCTTGCGGGTCATCCTCACCAAGAGCCTCAGTTCTTTTTCCCTTCCGGCTGTCAACTGTCGAATAAAACTGTATAAAAAGTAAGGAACTTTATGTTTTACTCAATTACGAAATTATATATACATATCATATTTTATATATAATGTATGTATCGGTTAAAACAAATATGTTGAATAAACCCTCAATAAAGTCTTCAGTTACTTCTTCAGCATTGCAGCTGTTGGTGCATTCCAAGAATAGTGAAATGTGGATACCTGCCAAGAGGAAGTTTCTGAACGTGCTCCCGGCGTCTCTGGGAGTGAGAAGAATGATCTAGATTGGGTCGCGTTCGCTGTAAATACGAGTGGTGGTTCAGTCAGCAATTATCGTTGGGCATTGGAGACTGTGTTTGGGAAGACCATGTACCAGTGAGTCGACTTATTTTTGCAATGTAATTTTCAAAAAAATCCTGAAACTTAAGAAAAAATCCTTTATATTCAGCATTTTTCCAAACACGAAAACAAGTTTTTAAAATACAGTTTAGCAGGTAGGCCCAGCCAGTGACAAAATAATTTAAGTGTAAATGATTTAATTTCATACCTTTTGGTTTTTGTAAGATATACCTATGCTGGAGTAAAATGCAAATTTAGATTTTGGCATGCCATTATGGGAATACTATGCACGCTATATTGTTTTCCATAGGAGGATGACGTCACTATAAACGTCTATAAATGAAAAATAATGACTTTTCACATTCGAACGTTCTTAAGCCCCGGCAAGGTGTTTTACAAGGCTTTTGAAAAATGTTTAAAGCAAAATTACTTTTCTGTCGAATTATCCATATATTGTTTTGTCACAAACAAATCATAACTTGTACCTAAATTTTATATATATATATATATATATATATATATATATATATATATATATATATATATGTGTGTGTGTGTGTGTGTGTGTGTGTATTTGCGAACGAACTGTGCATTAGTTTTCTTAAGAAACTGTTTTGAACTATTTTAATGTGAAAAAAAATCTACCTATCATGGTCTAACAGAGTCAAGCAAGCAGTTGTTTGTGTGCACGAAATGGCTGGAGAGAGCGAGAGAGAGAAAGAAGGATGGAGCTCTTGCTGAAGGGAACGTAGAGGCCTGGATGCTTGAGTAAAAAATCTGATGTGAATACCATATGTATTCCAGCAGGTGCATCGATACACCTGGAACCGCGGTAGGCACCGGAGGCATAAGCCAGGGAGACGTTCTTGCTGATAACATCTTTATAGCCCAGCTGAAAACACACGATTTAGTTTTCTTCACTAGGCGAGCGCATAATAAAATGAAAGCGTAACCTCTATGGAAAATTATATTTGCTCGGGCTTCATGGGGGGAAAACAGCCGATTATATGACGATGTTTCTAAAAATCACCTACAAGTTTCGGGAGGCGATAGCCTTTGAAAAAGTTAGTAGAAAATAAATACGGCGCTTTGTACGTAAATGTAATACAAAGCGAACGATGAACCTTTGAAAATCAAATTTTAAAACATAATTCTTTTTGAATATCATGTTCCAAACTTAGTTATCAGTATCATGAGAGATCAGGAGCTTCTTCAACCTACAGCGAAGTTTATTAACACTCCCCATAGTAATAAAAAACCGGGGTGGACACCACCTTATTGATTACAACTTCTGAACTCTTTGGAGATTGGAACTTTTGATGCTGGCTTGTTGAGCTGAATCAATACGTAGGACCCCATGACTTTCGCTAAGAGATTTTGGCATCACTTTTCTTCAACACCTTATGTGCAAATCTTTAGCTATGTTTCGTGGTTATTGGCAGCTCGACTTTGTGTGAGAGGCGTCACTTATTTGACTGTGCCAATCAGAACAAGTTTTCTAGGATACTGTAGGCTATTAGGCTATTTAGGATAAACTGAGCACTGCTTACAATTTTCTGTGAACCATTATACTGCCATATTTACTATATTAAGTCTCGCTTTCAGTCCCCATATTGAAATTTTATCATTTTTTCGTTTTTTTGGCATTCTAAGACGAAAAATGTTAAATATGCGATTATGCCTCAAATGCTATTTACATTTCGCTACAGTACAGACCTTCATGCGATTTAGCTGCTAACATGTAACTACGCCGCAACGTGTGTGGCAGATTTTTTTATAGGCATAATTTGCCCGACAAATTACGACCTAACTACTACCTACACATTACTAGCTCTACTACCATGCTTGTACTGTAGCTCAAGGTAAATAGAATTTGCGGTATAGTCGCCGATTCAACATTTTTCTTCTCAGAATTCCAAAAAAGCGAAAAATAATAAAATTCAATATGACGACTGAGACCGAGCCTTACATACAAACACTTCCAAGTAACTAAAAACTAGTGTAAACATTTCATAACGCTCAAAACTTTACATATTATTATTATTATTATTATTATTATTATTATTATAAGTTTAGAAAGTACTCAGTTTAAAGTGAACCACCTATACACGTCTGTGATATGCGAGCAGAACCCCAGAATGAGGAGTTAAAATCATCCAATCATTAGGGACGTCAAAAATTGGCGTTTTCTCTTAGGCACAAGCTAGAATTATAGCAACTGTAAGTTCGCGTCACTTACACAATTGGTCATTGACTTATTTGACACCTTGCGTAAATCGCTGAGCCTATAATTAGAGATGATGGTTTATCGCGGAAAAACTTGACTATTTGCTAGGCTTCAACATACGTTCAACATATCAAAAGATTACTGGCTTTTCCTTCTTGTACGTGGAGCTACTGCCCTATTTGACTGAGCCAATAAGAATGCCGCTATTTTAATATTTAATGCATGTTATTGGTCTGCAGACAGCTACGTTGTGTCAGTGTTTTCAAGGCTATGTTGACACAAAACATTTTCGCGATATACCATCATCTCTACCTATAATAAAAATTTTACTCAATACAGACCCATTTCACTGTGTCAGCGAGGAGCTAATGAACAGCTGTTGTCACGCTACAATTGGTGGAATTGTAGCTTGTGCCTAAAAGAAAACGCGAATTTTTCACGTCCCTAATGATTGGATGATTTTATTGTATTGTAATTAGCAACATATTTAAGATATATATAAATGCACACGAAAAAGATATTACTTATTATTAATATTTCGTAAATTTTGGAGTTAGCGTGGTTTCGAATTCAAGTCCCCAATTGAAAGTATCGTCCAAAGATTACAATAGTTTTATTGACTCGTAACAGCCATAGTTACGCTCACCATCTCTGAGTTAGCCGCCAAGGGCAATGCTGTACATGTAAACACATCATCTTACAGGGCAGGTTGATCCTGTGAGGCTGACGGGAGCGTGGGCCGGAACAAGGGTATCCACTCGCCCCACGACTTCCGGGCAGGAAGGGGGGGGGGGAGGCTGGGCGGCGCGCAGTTGGCTGCCCTGCGCGGCGTTCCCCGGGGAAACTTGGCCCGGGGTCCGCGCGGGGGCGGACGACATCTCCGGGTTCAGGAGCCGGCCGGCCCTCCACGTGACGTCACGCCAGTAACCTCACATACCCTTTTTTAATTCACCTTCTGGTCGTTCGCTTCACTTCAACACTCCCGATTCGCTTTCGAACCCCATAGTCCGGGAACGTCGTCGAAATTTAAATCGTATATTAAGGATGCCGCCTACCTCCGCGTTAGAGGCTCAGAAATGACGGAGATATAAGGGCGACCTTGAAACGCGCGTCAAATGCCGCATCGTCTCAACGAGCCAAGCTCTGAACTAGCGTACAAACTTCCCGCCGGTCCGTTTTATTATGGAACATTAAGCGATGACAATATAATATAGTTTTATTGGTGGAAAGTCTGTAGCAAAGTAGTAATCTAAGAATCTCATACATTCGGTTAGTACATTTAGAAGTACGGTAGTCTGAAAAGGCAGTTTTTAGCCATGTTGGTTGGAGGACTTAGAAACAGAGTTTTTAATGAGCATTGTGTCTTAACAATACGGTTCCGGCCTTGCCTGAAGTGTGTTTTATTTTCGTAAGTTGGCACAATGGGCACAGGTAGAATATTGTTTCGAAGAAAAAGCCTGTTTGCGAACACACTGCAGCGCATTTGAAGCGTGAGGTAGTCGTAATTTTCTTGCGAATTTCAGTGTAAAAATATTTTCTTGCCATTTGTATTTTTTTCCCATAACTTCTTTAGACTACCAATACTTGCTTGCAGAGCTTGAGATGTTAAGGCGGCCGCCTACCCGACGTTTCAAATGCGTTGCAGTGTGTTGGTAAACAGGTTTTTTCTACGAAAATATTGCACGGTTGCCCATTGTGCCAACGTACGAAAAGAAAACAAACTCCAGACAAGGTCGGAACCTCATTGTTAAAACGCCACGCTCATTACAAACACTGTTTCTAAGTCCTCCAACATGGCTAAAAACTACCTTTTCAGACTTCCGTACTTCAAAATGTACTAACCGGATGTATGTGAAACTCAGATTGCGACCTGCACTGAACTTAGTTACTGACTTTCCACCAATAAAATTATATGGTTACCGCTTAGTGTCCCATAGTAAAAACCGTTCAGCGGGAAGCTTGCACGCTAGTTCAGCGCTTGGCTCGTTGGGGCGACGCGGCATTTGATCCGCGCTTCAGTGTCGACCTTACTGCCCCGTCGCTTTTGAGCCTCTCACGCGCGCTCTATACAGCTGGCGCATGAACATTGTTCCACCGTGTTAAGCAGTTTTTACAATTATGCGACACTGCGACAGCGACAGTGCGGCAAAAACGACTTGCTGCTGTCGCACACACATCTGATTTTACAATTATGCGAAAATATCGGTGACGTCAATGCGTTCATTTGCTTTTTTATTTCAGTGTGCCTGTAATTTATTGTAGTAAATTGAAACATATTATAATTGTTCATGAATGTGAATGAGGAAAATAGAAGAATACGGAATACGGCGGAGGAGAGCAATCATATTGCTTTTAATATTATTGAATAGGAGAAGAGTAAACAGAAGATGGGGAGTTAGGCCCATAAATAGAAATAGAGCAGCACAGGGTGATTTTCTCAACCTTATCAATGCATCCCCAACTTCCAGCCAAGCTTTGTTTTTCTCTAATTGATTAGAGTATAAATTATGCCGCGGGTTGTAAAGAAATTCTCTCTTCCGCACTTCTTCTATTAACCTTTCTTCTACACAACTTGCCATTTCGTCAATCGCAAAAACAATAACAAAACAACGCCGCCTGCTTTGTTTCCGAAACTTTTATTCTTATTCTTACTGTTGACAAATTTTTCTGTTTACAAACATCGATGTTTTGTTCTTCTTCTTCCTTGCCGCACGCCATTTTCGCAGCTGCGATAGGACGAGTTCTATCGCAGCCCGTCGCATCGTCGTCGTCTGCTTGCTCTCATCTGATTCGTTAGTTGCGTTTGTCGCACTGTCGCTGTCGCATAATTGTAAAAACTGCTTTAGGAGAAAGAAGAGATACAACTAAACGTGTAATCGATGTCTTTGTCTGCGAAAAGAAAACACATTTAAAACAATGGTTCTCTATTTTTTTTTATACCATGCTTAGAAGCACGGTTTCGGGGCACCTCAAAATGGCCAAAAACGGGTTTTTCAGATTGCTGTCACGTAAAAATTTCCAACCAGAATCTTAAAACGGAAATATAGAAGCTAGCACACACTGAACTTTACAATGCATTTTCAATAAATAAAACAAATAGGGTAATCGCTTAATTCCGTGGAAAAGAGCCAAAGACCTGAACACTACACGACGTTTTCGTGCCCCGCGCATAAAGGCGACAGTTGTTGACGCACGAACCAGTCTAACATGTGTGTCAAACACCTAATCGCCTCTAGACGCGAAGGACTAAACTAGCGTATAGTGTTATCCAATCGAACTTCAAGCTATGACTATTTTATTTTATTTGTGGAAAGTATTGGTAAAGTCCAATGCAGGTTTCTATGATTTTAGTTTTACGGTTGCGGTTGATATTTTCTCTCAGCTACAGCAACGTGAATTTTTTTTTTTTTTATTTTTTTTTCCAAGCGCTTCTGAGGAGCTTGGAAATCACGGTTTTAACTAGCGGACAGCGTCTTAAAAAACATATGGACATAATTTGAAGTGCGTATTCTTGTCGTAGATAAACGCAATGGAAACATTTTTGATAGTTACGCACTCTACAGCATGGCTCACGCACCGAGTCCACTAACTCTTGAGGGTTGAAATTTCAGCCGAGATAGAATGTACACAGTTACGTTAGGACTTTTGAAACCCTAGTTATTTGGACCTTACTTGACTGTGAATGGCCTATGCTAGCCTTGACTTCCGTCATCAGTCCTGAAAGGAATGCAGGAGAGGATGGAGAATGTCGCTTCAACATCCCCCTCACCCTAACCAACCATCATCGAGGTTCTCCCAGATTCCCCGCCACAAAAAAAAATAAATAAATAAAACGCGGTGATAACGGTTTTACTCCGGCCGTGGCGTTCCAGAAAAAAAAAACTATCCTTAAGGCTCCATTTCTAACGGAATATTGAATTTTATTATTTTCCTGTTATTTGAAATTTCGAGAAGTAAAATTAATTATACCGCAAATTCTTATTACTTTGCACTACAATACAGACATTGGTGATTGAGCTAGTAATGTATAATTATGTCGCAATCAATCAGGCAAATTACGAATTTAAAAATATTTGACACGCTGATTGTGACATAATTAAACGTTAACAGCTAAATCGCCGTGTCTGTGTTGTAGTGCAAGATAAACAGAATTTGCGATACAATCGCAGGTATAACATTTTTCTTATCGAAATTTCAAAAAAGCTAAAAATTATATTACTAATTATGTTTATCGCGGGAAAACTTGACTGTTTGCTGGGTTTCAACGTACGTTCAGCTGACCAGAAGATCACTTGTTTTCGCTTGTGCGTGAAGCTGTTGTCATATTTAAATGACTAACTGCGTCATCAGTGTTGGTAAGGTATTATGGATTTATGAGTTTATTATAACAAGGTAATGTATTTTACTATAGCAAA
The DNA here is from genome assembly GCA_003012365.1 of Medauroidea extradentata. Taxonomy (NCBI): domain Eukaryota; kingdom Metazoa; phylum Arthropoda; class Insecta; order Phasmatodea; family Phasmatidae; genus Medauroidea; species Medauroidea extradentata. Next base: position 43,145 of record PNEQ01052369.1, on the reverse strand, counting down.
ATAGCGAAACATCGAAAATAATAAATAAACCAAACTATACAAAAAAAAACAGCAATTCCCGTCGCATTCCGATACTCACTGATTTGCTGACCAATGGCTTCAGTAATTTCAGTTATTGTTCTGATAGTGCTGGCAAGCACTGATGGTCACTGAGCATCGCTCACCGCTGAATCCTCGTGCGAGGCTACGACTGCTGACTCCACTGGAGCTCAGGAGGATGTGTAGCGTCATTAAGCGCTTATGAAAATTCACGAGGGTAAGATAGGTGTTCGGAATATTACCCCAAGTAAATTTACCCATGCTCGAAATTTCAACTGATGGCATCTCGGTCGACTAAACTAAAACTAACGTTATGTCGAAACTTGGCAACACTGCGTCGCGAGTCGTGTGTGCGTGTTTGTGTTTCTTCAGACTGTACTATTGGCTGGTTTCTGTAGGTATACCTTCAAATCAGACTCCTCCACAAAAATCCGAAAATGAGTTATGCACATTTGCTTTATATGGCTGGTGAGTTACCAGGTAAATGTAATTAGATATATTTGAAAATCCGTTTGTCCATTAAAAAATCAGCAAGAATTTGTCACGTCCACCCCACAGAAATTTTGGATTCAAACCCAGGGCCAAATAGCTTCTATTTATTGGAAGGTTTAGGGTTACGAAATGCCTCCTCTGACAAGACAGACATGTCCATAATAATAATTCAGAACTACACACTACAATTTTTTTCTTTAATAACGAACGAAATTGAATATTTACATATGTAACATTCATAACCATAAATTGATAGTTAAAATTACGTACAAAAATAAAGTCTATGCTGGATTTGTGTTAGTGTCCCAACCACGGCCATAGAGGAACAGGTCTGGACACTGGAGTTGAAAATTGACCCCGTTATGACTGATTGGCGCCACTGGCACTCTGGGGTTGTTTTAACATTGTGCAAATGGGACTACAAGGAGCAAACTCGTGTCGGAGCTGCTAGGAGAACTGCTAGTAAGACGCTATACTGCAATGTTAAAACAACACTTTATTGCTAGTGGCGCTTTCAGTCATAACGGGGTCAATTCCATAGCATTGGTAGATATACGAGTGTCCAGACCTGTACTTCTACGACCGTGGTCCCAACACTTTTTTTCTGTAAAACTGGATAAGAAAGACACGCCTGCTTTTCAAAGAATGCTCCTCATATCGTGAGATGATAATTGGTAAAGCCCGTTACACACTATCCTTAATTTTCTACTCAATTACTTACTTATTTCTGTTTATAAATATCGGTAGCTATTTTACACCAGAATTTTGTATCAAAACTTCCTTGTTGCGTACACACTATCACTGTTTACTAGCAACTTTCGGTACATATAGAAGAAAAATATGTTTATGATGTTGGTTGCTGTAATCCATAAAGTATAACTGTAGAATTCCCGAAAACTATTTCACAAACAAGACATGCGTGTGACTTTCAAATAAGTTACATTATCTTGTATTATCTAGGTTTTGATAACTCCGGCAGTCAATATTTTGTATGAAACAAGAAATTTATTTCTAGTCAAATCGCATTGGCAACCCTGCTAGCGTACTTCGCATGCGCCGTGGTGGAAACTGTGCATTGCGCATGCACGTGAACAAACACTACAATGAAAAATAGGACGGGCTCTATCTGTGAAATTAGGTACAGAATTATGCCCGGAACCAGCGTAGTTACGGTACACACTGTCGCAGTGCTACTTGAACAGAATTTGGTACGGAATTATATACTGAATTAAGGATAGTGTGTACCGGGCTTAAGGTGTTACAACCATGGAGGTAGGAATAGTTACTGCAATGATGTATTTAACTTCTCAATGATAATCGATGTGTAAACAAATAAAAAAACAATAATTTTCGGTATACATTATTCTGAGGAATATTGTTGCCAAACCTGTTTACTGAAAATCTATCAAAAGACATTTGGTTCGAACATAATGTTCTTTTTACAGACGTTACTTTTGACGACATTTTCTACTAGTAAAATTTTTTTATCTCTCGTAGTTTTAACATAGCTTCATGTCAAAGTCAGAGTTTGCAAGTTATGGGAACACAGAAATAATAAAAACCAAATGACTTACTGAAATGAAATAATTTACACTGAAATTAGATATTATAGGCAATGTGCTAAAATACTTAAAACACGCAATGACATTTCCTTGTTACCTTTATTTTTAATCTGAAAATGATGACAATTTACTTAATTTATGGCAATTTTAAAATAAGTCAAAAAGATTTTGCTGTGTGTTTTTAAACATTTTAGCATACGGCGCGTAATACCTACTTTCCGTGTAAATTATTTCATTAGAGTGAGTCACTTAGTTTTTATTATTCCTATGTTCCCGTAACTTGCAGAATTCTGACTTTGAGATGAAGCTATGTTAAAACTATGAGAGCTAAAAAAAAGTGGAAAATGTAGTCACAAGTAACGTCTATGAAACAAACACTATGTTATGCAAATATAAAATTAATAAATTTTTGCCACTTGAACACCCTTAATCTACTGGAAAAAATTACAGCATCTACTTGCCGTTTTCATCACTCCTTCCAACCGTATCCTGGCAATAATAGTGGCCACGTTGCTGAACGAATTAATAAAATTAGTTTCATGTCTTGACGTTGAATTGCAAGCAATTACGTATTACATTTCTTTCCACTGAAATCAGCGGTACTTGTGTTATGGAAATTAAAAGACAGGATTTGCATGTTAAGTGCACGGAATACAGAAATTTTCATCATAATATATTTATTTTTGTATTTGTACCAGATATTTTCTTCTTGTTTTAGACACAAAAAGTGATTAAATTTTGCTCTTATAAAAACAATTTATGCTGCATAGTTTTTGGGTAATGGCTCGTTAAAAACAAAATCTGCATGTTTCCGTTTTAAGGACGACACTAAAACCAACTCACTTACAAAACTGAAAAAAAATTCGCAGTGAAAAACGATGTTGTAGGCTACAAATTCAGCTATGTTAAACCACAAAATAAAATATTTTTGTATTGAAAAAAATATTTAATTATTTAAAATTTGTATTTTAATTTTTAGCATTTTTATTTAAACACAAAACGTTTTTATTCTTTGTTTTTCATGTACGTGAAACTGCTATCATTAAAATGTCTTATTCTAGCTTTGTTTTGTTCTTGTGTATTTTCGGAGGTTGAACCAACCTGGCGGACATTCACAAACTCTTTGCTGTGATTGGTTACTGTCTTATGCGTACGCACAAGAAATTAAATATTACCATTTCCTACGTCAGTTTCTCTGTGCACATAACCACTTTTGAGCAGTCGTGAATTAGTAAGTAAGAATACAGAGAGATAAGTTCTTGTGCGAACGTTTAATGTTATGTTATCAATTGGGAACCTACCTTTAGGGCCTGTACCACAGCCGTAAAACAACAGGTCTGGACATTCGCCCGGAAACTTGACCCCCTTGTTGTTTGGATGTAGTTCACTAAGTTACCGAGAGTGTTGTGCATCATTGGCGCTGCAATCAGGACGGTCGGGCACAAACTCCGGCCCACTTCCCTCCCACTTTTTTCCAGCATCAAAAAGATAAACAATTTATCAAAACGTATTTTTTATCAATTTATGAAATACTTCCTTCACTCACAATCCTAAAGCATGACTCCAGCAATCTTTATTTACTTTATAATGTAAACAATGGAAAAAAATTGGGCGGAGTTTTAGCCCGACCGCCCTGATTGCAGCGCCAAAGACGCACAACACTCTCGGTAACTTGGTGAACTGCAGTCAATCAACAAGGGTGTCAAGCAAAATACATTGGTAGATAGGCGAGTGTCCAGACTTGTACTTCTACGACCGTGACCTATAAACAATTGAATAATTTATTGTTTGAGTTTACGTTTCCGTTACTTTAAGTATTTTGTTGATACACAACACGAGAGTAAATATAAATTAACGACAGTTGAAAAACTATTTGAGAATCTGTTTTTTTAATGAAATTATTGTGACATACTTGCATATCACATACTGATATTCCAAAAATAACTCCAGCAAATTAAATACTTTCAATTTACGATAATATTTTGCGAAACACAAGCAACGCCATCTATTGACGAAACTTATAGTTAATTTACAAATACTTCTCAAATGCTATTTACAAGGTTTTCCGAATACATTTAAAACTATTAAATTTTTCTTGAAATCCAAGTGCTGGAGAATAAAACGATGCACATAAATATAGATATTTCATTATAACATACATAATCAGCTGTTCTTTGTAAACGGCCATCTTGACTTTGACTTGAGATTTCCAGTTTATTGAACGTAAAGTCAAGGCTGCTTGACTTTACGTTTTACGGCGCCATTGTGTACGACGCAATAAGAAGCCATGTATTGAAAGCTATTGTAAAGGCAAACGTTCAGGCGGCCGCTTACCCCACGCTTCAAATGCGTTGCAGTGTGTTCGTAAACAGGTTTTTTCTACGAAAATATTCCACGTGTGCTTATTGTGCCAACGTATGAAAAAAAAAACTTCAGACAAAGTCGGAACCTCATGGCTAAAAATGGCCTTTTCAAACTTCCGTACTTCAAAATGTACTAAGCGGATGTATGTGAAACTCAAGTTGCCACCTACACTGAACTTAGTTGCTGACTTTCCACCAATAAAATTATGTGGTCACCGCTTAGTGTCCCATAGTAAAAATCGTTTGGCGGGAACCTTAGCACTAGGCTCGTTGAGGTGACGCGGCATTTGATGCGCACTTCAAGGTCAACCTTACTGCTCCGTCGCTTTTGAGCCTCTAACGCACGGATAGGCGGCGCCCTTAAGAGTGCGTGGTAGATAAATAAACGCTAAAACATCAATTGATTTCTACGTTTTTTTTTTCGAAGCCAATATGGATAAAATACTCAATGACAATCCTAGTAAATGGTATCTGCCAACTTTATTAGTAAATATTTATCCAGAATTCCTAATTCGTCACGCGTGATCCCTTACGCCGCAGTTAAATGCACGAGGTTCCGGCGTCAGAGATTGTGCCTCAGAAGTTCGTAACACTGGAAACAATTTTGTTTAAAACGTTGGCTAAAACTATTGTCTAGGATTTCTGTTGTTTAATTTTCTCAAATTGGCTTCAAGAAACCTACAGTCATAGATTAATGCTCTTAGCGTTGAATTATGTACCACGCTCTCTTACCGTCAAATGCTAACATTTTCAATTGTGTGGAGGCGTTTAGGCATTCTGTGCTCGCACGCTGCGAGTATTTTTTCCACGATGGCTACATCGTCAGTCATCAGTGTTCAAGAATACATAGACCTTTCCTTCCCTTCCTCCCGGAGTTGTCAGGTAGCCCACGCCCTGTCTTGTTCTAGCCACCCACCCAACCCCACTTCTCGGTCCAACCCCTGCAGACAACGACGATATAACTAAAGAAGACCGGTAACACAATCCTTTCTAGTGGTGAACAAGAACATCTGGCGACAGTGCTGCCTCTCTGAATTCACAGCAGAATCTCTAGTCGCCATTTTGCATCGAAACGTGAACTACTATACCTCGTTCATATCGAATACGTAAGTATATCGAACGTACTACTACTAAATGTGTCGATTTAGTTATCATTCTATTTACCTATAACCTAACAGGTGATTCAATCAAACACAATGAATGTAAAGTTTTACCGTCAAATTGAATGGAAGTAAGCAGATCACGAACAGTTAAGTTAATTTCGTTTTCAAAGTAAAATGTGCTGACTGAGAACAGGGGTTGGCAAATGTTCGGTAATCATAACTCTAAAATACTTCAGTATTAACAGTCCTGTTATTTCTATACGATGAATTGAAGCATCTAGACCAGTACATGTTATTCGGCATACTTTGGAATATTCATACAACACACATCATACCAAAAGTTAAATCCACGTTGAAAAAAGACAATTACTTAAATGTTTGAACTCTAACGCGTTTCAACCGCCGTAATCCAAATTCAAACAAAGGCATGGGTTGCAAGGTCAACACAAAAACTAGTCAAAGTTTTGTATAATATTATAGCAATATTCCCGAAATATTATGTCATAGAAAATAAACAAAACATTTACTATCACAGGAATAATTATAATCTAAAGTTATTTTTTAAACAATATTTTTGTACACGCTTTCATTTGATGAAGTTGTTACGACACTAGCGCTCGTAACAATTCACAGCAGAAACTCAAGCGGAATTATCGACATCTCCTGGTCATTTTTAGAACTACAATGCGAACATCTATATTGCTATTTGAAGTTGCAAGGGGTGCCTGCAGACGACGGAGAAAGAATGGGCCAGATCACCAGAAGGGACGACTAGAGATCCACGGGGGTGGTAGAGTCTGTTCACGGTAAAATGAGCACTTTTGAAGAACGTCTAGTCGAGATTTATAATCAAAACTTGACTATTTTATGCAGGGGCCACGGTGGCCGAATGGTCAGACCATTCGCCTCCCACAAGGCGATCCGGGTTCGATTTCTGGCGGGGTCGGTCCCCGGATTTTCGCATGAGGGAATCGTGCCGGACGATGCCGTTGGTCGACGGATTTACTCTGGGATCTCCCGTTTCCCCCGCCCTTTCATTCCGGCGCTGCTCCATATTCGCCTCATGTCATCCTTCACCAGCGCTAAAGACCTAGATGTTGACCGCTGACCAAAATCTCTCACTCACTCACTATTTTATGAACCACTTGACTATGTGCCAAATGGTTCAAATTTAAAAAATATTCTTCTCATATTAATAGGGCCACGATTTTGTCGCGAAAAGATTTTTGCCCCACTTTGTTTCAGTGTCTCACGTGCACATCGGCAGCTGTGCTTCATGGTAATTGGCAGCGTGTCTTTGTTCAGATATGTTTCTCATTTGACTGTACCAATCAGAATAAGATTACTGTGGCACAGTACGTCTGTAATTTGCCAAGGCAAGTGAGAGCAAAATCATCCAATCACAAACGATATAGCAGAGATGTAGATGTACACATGAACCATCGAAAGAACATTTTACAAAAATCTTTTCGTCATAAAATCGTATCTCTACCTATGAATCATGTCTGCAAGAAGCATTTCAGTCATACGTCTTGTTATAAATATTGACTTAAGGCGGCTGCCTACCTCACGCTTCAAATGTGTTGCAGTGTTTTGTAAACACGTTTTTTCTACGAAACAATTCCGCGTGTGTCTTTTGTGCCAACGTACGAAAAGAAAAGACACTGCAGACAAGGTCGGAACCTCATTGTTTAGACAATATGTAAATTAAAAACACTGTTTCTAAGCCCTCCAACATGGTTAAAAACGGCCTTATCAAACTGCCGTACGTATGTGAAACTGAGAATGCGAAGTGCACAGGACTTTGCTACAAACTTTCCACCAGTAAAATAATATGGTCACTGCTTAGTGTCCCATAGTAAAAACGGTGGGAAGTTTGTATGTTGATGCGATGCGGCGTTTGATGCGCGTTTCAAGATCGCCCCTATGTCTTCAAATCTGAAAACAGTTTTAGCTTGTTTTACTGATATCGTACAAGTGACACATAGTCTAGTGATGCATAATACAGGACAGTTATAATCAGTGGCGTCGTAAAGGGGGGGGGGGGGACGTCCCCCCAAAACAATTTCGTAGTTTTTAAGATTTTTTAAGATTAAGATTTCCTTCAGTTGTATATTAAATATTTTGATGCAGAAACTCTTTAAATAGCAGCATTTTGCACCTTAAAATATAAAATTTCCCGGTGGAGGACTCCTACACACCCCTTTATTACGTAGTTTATATGTACACTTTCTCTACCAGTGACGCGCCCCCCCCCCCCTAAAAAAAATAAAATGCTTACGACGCCGATGGTTATAATACAACAGGCAGTAGATTCTGCGTGTGTGGTACGGAAGCAGGGGAGCGATAATGTCGAGACTGGTTCGTACGCCAACAGACGTGTCGACTTTATGCGCGGTGCGTGAAAATGGCGCTCAAATATTTGGTCGTTGCCTTTCTTCCCATGGGTCTTTAAGTGGTGAACCTACTTTATTTACGGAAAGTGCGTAGTATAGTCAAACGTGTGCTTCTCTATTTTTGTTTTCCGTTTCCGGTTGATATTTTTTACGCGACAGCAGTCTGAAAAAGACCGTTTTTAGCCATGATAGTAATGCACTGCACGACAGCTGAGTGGCTTGCGCGGAGAAGCGATAATGCATTACATACGTCGGTCAACGTCACCCTTACCGCTCCTGCCTTACACACACAAACGCAGTCTATCTAGGGAGGTCCCTTAAGTGTGCTCAAGAGCGATAAAGTCATAATTTTATATTGATATGAAATAGTGTTAGTTTAGTAGACGATACTTGTGAGTGCAGTTTCCTCTTACGAAACAATTTTAGCTGGCGTAGTTTCCTCATAACGGCGCGTCAAAGTCAAAATTTGCATGTTACGCTGACATGCAATTAGTGAAAACCAATTGACTGGCGTACGTGAAATAATTCGCAATGAAATAACGTGCCATGAGCTACGTAATAAAACCTTTTAAAAAATCCCGCGAACTGATTTTGTACTTTAAAAAAGTGCTGAATTTGTAACTTTTTTCTGTAGTTTTTTGAGGATACTGAAAGTAATTATGTCATAGGTATGTGCAAAAATATACCTCATCTAGCCAAAATAAAAAAGTATAAAACAAAAATTAATATTATCTAACTATGCAGTATTACATATACAACCTCATTCATAAGAGTAAAATGTACTCAAAAGTATCGTATACAAAACTAACATTATTTCATAAAAAATATAAAATTATGAGGTTATCGCACTTGAACACCCTACATATTAACTGGCAAATTGTATCCCTCTGCCAACTTATGATGCAGAAAATATACAGTACATTTGAAGCGCCGCATAGCAGCGTCCCCCGCAGCCGACTTGGCAACGCTGGGAAGGGCGTGTTCCGAAGTTGAAGGAGAGGACATTGTACCTGGCTAGGCGGGAGTCGGTTGGCACGCGGGGGCGACAGACAGTCCATTACCGCTGGGAGTTAGCGCGGTTAAAAACAGCCGGAGTTATATTTAGCTGGCGCGTCTGGCGTCAATAGCCTCGCGCGCCGCGGCGTCCCCCTACGCGATTGGCGCGGAGGTAGAACAAAAATGTCGGTGGCTTTATTTACTCCGAGTCTGTCGTAACGGACGGATCTATCGTGGCCGTGTTGATTCTCGTCTCGAATCGACGGAGGTTCATCGTTGGCAGACCCTCGAGATACGAGCACAATGGCGCGACGCGAACAAAGTAACTTGTCTGCCAATCAGCGTCGTGCGGACGCGCAGACGTCACGGAAATTTTCGGTGTTGACTGGCTGACATATTTTGTTGTTCGCGACCCGTCTGTCCCGCCATTGTGATTCCAGCATAACTGGGATAAACTTACTTCTACTACAGGCTATAAAGGTCAATGTCAAAAGTTTGTCACAGAGAAAATTTCTGCCGCTTGAGCGCTGGTATCGGCAATTGATGAAAAATTACCTATCACAGAGCTTTCCTGAATTTTAAGTTACATAAAGTTAATAATATAAAACGAGATTTTTTTTTTAAATTTAAAATAAGCTAAATGACATCTGTAATTTCCAAGCCTATTTATATTTAATTATACTACAGTTTCATATTTTTCTGGTCCATTTGCGATAGCAGCGAAACTAGTGGCAGCAATTTTCCCTGTGCCAAAATCTCCTACAAGAAAACTGATTTTATTTCTAACCAGTAGAATTAACCTTAACTGGGATAGGTAAACAACCGAATATTGCTGAAAGTCCTATCCTTCGATGACCAACTTACGTATAAAAAAATAAGTTCTACAATGAAATAAGAACAAAATGAAATTATGCAGCCGTACTAACGTTTGTCAGTAACCGATAGTTTTACTCAATATGTTGAAAAGTTAAATCTAATAACGACAAATTTATATTATGGTCATTGCAGTATACATTGTGGTGGAGAGTGACATTTTTTTTTTGTGGTGATAAGCTGATGTGTCTGCAAAGTCGATATAGTGAGAGTAATGATTACTTGAATAGAAAAAACTTTTTATAATTACATTAATTTTAAATTACATTTAAAAATAACACTGTTTTTTTTCTCAATATTTACTGTCCATAGTATTAATTGATATACTAAGTGAGTACATTTGAAAAAAAAAAGTTACTTTATTCCTTCCAGATAATTTTTATTCTCCTGTTACTTTTTAGTATAAAAATAGCATCCCCAGTGTTCATCAAAGTGTGTAGATTGTACCGTACTCAAAAGTTAACATCCAAAGTCCAAATAACAGATATTTTAAAATAATTATTCTAGCAAGGGTGTTCTTCAGAAGTGCTCAGTATATCGCGGACCACCTATAGTAAACAATGAAACTATAGCCAGTAGCCTAAATAAGACCTAAAACATGTTTCATGCAGCAACACGCAATTCCGCCTCTGTTTACGTAGGTATTCTGTGGCCGGGAGTCGGAACAGGAAAAAGTCATCACTTGTTCTGGCCCGCATAGCCTCTCGACAACAGCATTGAAGGGCGTCCGGACAAAAGACGGCAAACAATGGACTACCATTCCTCTACTAGTCGTCAACGAGGTGGCAGAGGGGGGGGGGGGACCACCTCAACTTTTTTCCTTCTTTATGATCCGTCCCTTTCCTTGGCCCGATGTCCCAAGATATTGGATGGACAGGAAAGAGCGTGTTGAGAAGGGCGGGTTTATAGAATATTAAAAAAAAATAATTAAAACCTACACACCCGCATCGGTCTACACAAGGTGTTACATTTTATTACGTGAAATAATACCACACTGACGCTTATCATTATGGAATTCTAGGTGCATGGATGGTATCATTGAATCACGCGTATTATTTTATATGCGAAACAGCTAAACTTACTCATATCATATTTGAGGAGCAAACTTTCAAAACCAGACAAGTCCACCTTATCTAGCGGTAGAAAAAAGTGGATAAACATCATGTTTTATAGCACTAACTGAGAATAAACATACCCATTTCAATCAGACATGTGCTTTTTATGGAGCCTGAGTTCATACACGTATGTAACCTATCTTGTTTAATTAGAAAAGGCATTTTCGGGATTTTGGACATGTCTGGTTTTGAATGTTTGCTCCTCATTTATCTACGAAAATAACTCGCACTTGAAACTACGTATGTTAGAAACATGATTTTCGGGCCTCTCAAAATGGCTAAAACAGTTTTTTTTAAGACTGCCGTAACTCCGAAAATACCACGTGAATTCGTAAAAGTGCAAAATGAGAAGCATGTGTTGGCCTTTACTTCATGCTATACAAAATAAATTTGTAAGGTCGCCGCTTAAGTCCCACGGGAAATAGACTAAAGCAGAAACCTTGCGCGCCAGTTTGGGACAATGTGAATAGAGGCGATATGCTTCACGTCGAGCGTGCTACTCTAGCTCTTATGGCTCCGCTGCTCCCGCGCGTCAAATGCGGAAATTCAGACAGAAACCATTTTCTGCACCGAGAAACGGATACATTGCTATAGGCGATTCGGAATAAAGTGAGCACTCAATAAAGCACTGCTAAAGTTCTATTTTCAGCCAATTCGTATCTTTCCGCGCGTAACGGCTAACGACGGGAAATGTTTAATCTCTCCGGACATGTCACTTGATGTTTGCGGATGTAAGATAAGTTGAGCAGTTAGTTGGAACCTATATTGTTACAAAAATAAAAGATTTTTAATTATATGAATTACAAACACGCCGATTTCAGAAGATTTCATTTCAATGTGGTATTTAAATAAGAAAATACACGAAGCTACATTCGGCTATCCGCTGCCAACTGTACAAGGAGTAATGTAACTGTGTTAATGTTTAATTATATGCAGTAACAGTCAGTGATTTTTTTTTTTTCAATGGCTAAATCTGTATTGATCACTTTATCCTGAACGACCTATACAGGAATCAAAATGTGACAAATAATTTAGGAATATGTGTTTTCGAATGTTTTCTGATCCTGTAAATACTTGTCCGTAAGTTTTAGGGCGTTGAAAAAAAAAACGTGCAAAAGACTGTAGTAGTGTGGGCAGCTTCGAGATGAACAAAAACGTCAGTGATAGCATACATATAGGTTCAATGCGTACGAATTCCCGCCCAATATAATTCAGTATGTATATACCTAACCTTGCTCTCGCCAAAGTTTTGAGGAAGAGGTGTCCTAAGAGCCACTGATGTCTGAACTCACCATACGGCTAATTCGGCAACACTGCCTGTGTACCTGGCGTATTCCAATTTCGTTTACTTACGAAAACAATATACGCTTGAAACTATGCTTCTATGATTTTAATAATACAGCACGATTATTGGAAGTATGATTTTGGGGCCCCAAACTGGCTAAAAACTGCTTTTTTTCTTACTGTAACTCCAAAATACCATCCAGGTTTGTAAGACACAAAACTAGAAGCGTGCGTTTTCCTCAAGGTCGCACTAACAGAGACATAATTGCTGTTAAAATGCCATGGGCAAGTAAACAATTAATTGAATAGCGGCGGTGGAAAAGATACATGAAAAATACCAGCTGGTAAAAACAATAGAAAACAGAATAAATGTATGGCGGTTTGGGATAAAGTGAAAACTAAAAAAAAGCCCTGCTAAAGTTCTATTTTCAGCCAATTCGTATCTTTACGCGCGTAACGGCTTATGGCGGGAAATATCTAACCTCTCTGTACACGTCACTTGATGTTTGCGCGTGTCAGATAAATTGTGCAGCCAGTACGAATCGATAAGCGTTTGATAAAAAGTGATTATTAATTATATAAAATACAATTATGTCAATTTCAGTTGATTCTGTCTCTGTATGTTTGTATTCAAATAAGAAAATACACGGAATCATATTGCGTAATTTCGCTGCCAACCATACAAGCAGTAAGGCAACTATAGGTAATGTTGAATTACATGCAGTAACGGCTAGTGACATTTTTCGAAGGTTAAATTTTCAGTGCTCACTTTATTCCGAACGACTTATAGGACACCTGTTAAGACATTGATCCTGGTGCATAAATCTCTCGGAGCGAAGGAAGGAGGCCAGAAGGATAGAAAGACAAAGGAAATAAACAATATTAATCAGCATTGCTTAATGCTGTTGGGACCTTCAAACCAACAGCAAATACAACATGGTACCTTCCACAATTATTAAAATAATAGGGGTGGCTATCTTCTAATTGCATAAAACGATTTTACCGTCAGGATTTTCGAACAGTTGAAGATGGTTTATTGAGAAATGAGACCTGTGTAACAAAAAAGGTCCACTTGTTGCAACTGTCTAGGACATACCGTTTATGCTAAACAAAAACTTGATTATTCGCGGATACATACAGAGCCTAGAGCATAGGCAATCCTGCGAACATCCATGTGATGTGTGCAACGTATAGACGACGAAGGACATTCACAGTAAACAAGTACAGCACTGTTAAAATTGCAGATCAGTTTGTTTCTAGCATTATGCGTACATATCGTAGCAGTTGTGAACGAAAATTGTAGGTCCCAGGCAGTTGAAACATGTGTAAATGGTATTGTGTTCGTCATGCTGATAATAAACCAAACACGAATAACTTCGTGAGGAAATACTTGAACAAGAACAATAATAGTACAGTGTCGGTATCAGTGTTGTTTCTCCAAAGTATAATAGCACAACCGCCACAGCGCTTGTCTCCCTACAAGGCGATACGGTTTTGATTACCGCCGGAGGTCGCACCAATTTTCGCACGTGGGAATCGTGCCGGTACAATGACGTAGGCCGGTGGCTTTTATCGTGGATCTCCCATTTTCCTTATCCTCCGTTCCCAGTGAAACTCCATGTTCACACCATGTAACTCCTCTTTGGTTCTAATAATCTTAAATGTTACGAGCCGTCAGAATCGCTTCATCCATTCTATCAGTATTCTTACAAGAAATCCTTTGTGCTTGTTGATGATTCTAAAGTCATAAAAACGCTTTTAGGTTTGTCGTTTTTTTGTGGCTGTTAGTGTCTTAATTTGTTTAATTTCATTACTTGTGGCACAATGGTACGCATTTCTTTCACGTAATACTTTTTTTTTAATACACCTCATCCACGATCGCAACCCGCACAACTATATACGCATGCGTACTGCAAGTATGGCTAGCCACACTGTATGCTACGTCTTTAAGGAGTTTGGCGAAAACTGTCTATTTCAACAAGACTAAGCTCTCTGAACTGTTTTTGTGTTCGCAATTACACCCATGTTACAAATTAAGAGAATATCATGACTTACGACATTTTCAAAGTGTAACATGCCCAATTTACTGCTCCATCGTGTTGGGGTCCTAAATATTTATGCAAATCAATTACTATCGAAATCCTGACTTTTGGGAGATGGCGTGCTTTAGAGAAACATTTAAAAAGAAAAATAATAGTACAATGTCGGTATCAATGTTGTTTCTCTAGAGCATGCCACTAGACCAGAAACGACCAAACCTATGGCCCGCCACTGCATTTTAAACGGCCCGCCATATGCTGAAGCATTTGTATGATATTTCAAAGTTACTAACACTGACAGCAAAACTATCTAAAGAATGAATTCATATTTGACAACGCTACTTATCCAAATACTGTGGAGACAGTAGTCAACGTGTAAGTTTTTTTTTATCGTGGCCCGCGACATGGTTTGGTTCGACTTTTGGGCCATAGCTTCGAAAGTGTTGGCCACCCCTGCACTAAAAAGTTTATAGTTACGTGACACGTGTGAAAAAAAATTAAATTATTAGTGGCGGCTATATTTTTTACACCATCTAGTTTCAATGCCTTACATGAATCTCTGCATCGCGGTCAGCGACTGGATGTTTTGAACTCTCTGCGTCTTGGAATTCTACCTGCTAATAACAAACTGGCGGTGTCGCAGTAACCAGTGACGGTTACAAAAAAGGGGGAGGGACAGGGGAGATCCCCCCCCCCAAGAGCCCAACCTTATTTTAGAAATGTTATACTTTTTATTCAAACTATTGAAAATGCAGTAGGTGTTATGAACTTTGCAATATATTCTAAGAAACTGACTGTAAACTCTTTGAAAATGTTCCAATTTGTGTCTGTTGTGTGTTAAACATTAACATTCAAAATCTTCCCAAAGTGCACCATTTCGCATATTAAAATCAAAATTTTTCCGGGGGAGGAGCAGGTATTAGCAAAATATATTTCCACCCCCCCCCCTCAATTCAATTCTGGATCAACCCCTGGCATTAGGCAGTAAACGTTCTTCTATTGGCACATTCAAATGAGCGGCACCTTCACACAAAGAGACAAGCGGCCAATAACAGAGAAAAAGATGAGCACGCAAGACTTTGAATAGAGGCTGTGATTTGTGATGAAAAGAATGATGCAACATTTTGTTTCAATGGCTCACGTTCACATCTGCAGCTCTGGTTGGTAGTTATTGCCAGCGTGCATTCTTGTAGAGGCGTCACTCATTTGACTGTGCCAGTGAGAACAACGTCACTGCGATATCAGCCGTCTGTGATTTGCGGGTAGAGCCCAGATATGTTGAGAGTTAAACCCGCCAATCACTGACCATGAAGCAGAGCCGCAGGTGTATACACGAGGCACTGAAACAAAATGTTGTATAATTCTTTTCACCAAAAATCATTGCCTCTACCTTTGAAACAAAGTTGGTGCAAAATTCTTTTCACCAACAATTACCGCCGAGTTTGTTTAGCAATGCGGTTGTCTAAACATTATTCAGTATATAAAAAAACTCCTGATAGGTATCCTCATTAAATCATTTTGCATCGAAACCATCTTAGTACACCCTAGACTTCCGTGCACCTCATCATGATTACATCTGCTCTTGGTGATTGTTTGGACAGGAATCGCCATCCATTATTTTTTTCTCTCAATATTTGCTTTCTCTCTCTTTCTCTCTCTCTCTCTCTCTCTCTCTCTCTCTCCCTCTCTCGTCCGCGAAACTGGTCTCAGTGGCTCCACGCTGCCTCGCTCGCCGAAGGTCGCTCCGTGACCAAACCGGCTGGCAGCGGACAAATTACGGTATAGGCTATTGACGGCAAAGGAGCTCTTTTTAGGACCTGGCGCGTGAGACGTGCTGTAGCGTGGTACGGAAAGTATTTTTTCTTGTGTAACTATTAAAAATGTTTCCAAAGAGTTTATCTACGAAAAGAAGACACACTCCAAATAGTGTCCCTATGATTTTTTAAATGCCGTCCGCTTATTAAAAACATGATTTCCGAGCTCTTCAAAAGTGCTAAAAATTACTTTCCCACGTTGCTGTAACTCAGAAAATATTAACCGTAATCGGGAAACCAAATCGTAGAAACCTTCACTGGCCTTTACTTCATACTTTCCACAAATAAAATAACGTTGTCATTCTGAAGTCCCATAGAAAAACTGTTTCTACGAAAACACTGCACGCTACTTTAGTACAACGCGCCTAGATGCGATGACGTGTTTGACGGACGTGTTTTATTTTACTATCGCCTTCCCCGTTTCCGTGCCTCGAACGTAAAACATAAGCTAGCGTCCACTAACTCTCTCTCTCTCTCTCTCTCTCTCTCTCTCTCTCTCTCTCTCTCTCTCTCGACGAGCAGAGTAAGTAGCCTACAGACACGTTTTATTGCGGTCCCAGTCGTTAACCTTCAGGCGCGGTGAAATTACAAGCTACCGATACATGTAAAATCTCGTATTTCGACGATAAAAACCTACGTTTCCCAATCGACCGACATACCAAGGCGATCCGGGTTCGATTTTTCGGCGGGGTCGGTCCCAGGATTTTCGCACGTGGGAATCGTGCCGGACGATGCCGCTGGTCGGCGGGTTTTCTCGGGGATTTCCTATTTCCCCCGCCCCTTCATTCCGGCACTACACCACACTCACAACATGTTACCCCTCACTAACGCTAAAGACCTAGATGCTAAGTGATGATCAAAATCTCTTACTCATTCACCCATGTGATATTTGACTGTTGTCATGTCAGGGACATGTGTGTGTGGGAGGGGGGGGGGGGGGGGGGGCTAACGGATATGTCTACAATAGGTATTTACACGATTTATATTACTTTTCATTCCCATGCGAGGAATAATATTCTAATTTTTTCGCGTTTACAGGGCCATCGAATGACTTTAAAAAACAGTGTTAAAGCAAGCATGCGTCTTTTTTTTTTTGACGTACAGTACATAATTTTATTTCTGCAATATTAAATAGTGGTTACTTTTTAAAATTTCAAACCTACCCCTCCCCATGAACCCCAGGGGGGGGGGGGGTGATGGTCTCACTTCTTAGTTCATTGGTTGGCCCACTTCCCATCAAACATGACTTTGTTTGAAACGTTTTCGGATTCGGTGCGTAATTTTTGCTAAAAACGATCATCCTGTATAAACGTGCCTTACTTTCACACGGCAGTGTGCGTACTAGAATATGGATGAAGCGTAAACTCGATGAAAAGAAGGGAAAGAAACAAGGTCATTATTGCGACTACCACATTAAGGGGTCTCCCTACCTGCGCTTCAAATGCGTTGCAGCGAGTTACGACTATTCTTTTTTCGACGAAACTTTTTAACTCGCATTATATTTGTGTGTCTACGAAAAGAACACACACTTCGAACTATGTCACTAAGGTTTTTAAAATTTTGGAAAGTTTATTGGAAACAATACTTTCTGAAAACGACCAAAAATTGCTATTTCAGACTGCCGTATCTGTAAAAGTAACAATCGGATTCGAAAAACGCAACTATAGAAACAAGCGTTAGTTACACTTTGAACTGTGCTGCCTATAAATAAGATAATGAGGTCACCGCTTAAAGCCCCATAGGATCATAGGAAAAAATAATAATAGTAAAGCACTGCACGCCATCTTAGTGGCTTGCGCGGAGAGGCGATAATGTATTACATAATACGCCGTTTAGTGGTGCTCTTACCGCTCCTGATTTACACACACAAACGCAGCCTCGGTTTTCAACGTCTTTTTATATTTTTATATTGGTACCATATATATATATATATATATATATATATATATATATATATATATATATATATATATATATAGTTATTTTAAACATAAATTGTGATTAAACATTCCTGCCAGGAAATTTTTGCGAAATGAGTCGTAAACGTCAAAATTTGTACTTTACGGTTTTATGTACGCCATTAAAACCACCAGACATACCAAACTGAAAAAAAAAAAAAAAAGTGTATAACAATGATTCGACATATATAGAAACAAAAAAAATTAATATTTTTGTTTTTAATAAAAATATGCTGAATTTTTAAAATGAAAATTTTAAAATCTTTTAACATTTTTGTAGAAATACAAAAATATGTTATTTCTACTGTATTTTCGATATTTATTATTTTAAGCTTAAACAAGAAAATATATAAAAAATCTGTCTGACAATTTTGTTTAAAATTGTTTTAATCGTGATGGCTAATTTTATCAACGGAAGAAAGTATACGGTTTCTACTAAAAATTCAATTAATCGAAATTTCCTTAATTACATAATTAGCTTGAACCATAGTAGTTATTGTTTTAAATAAAATCAGCCATGATTTAGAAGACGATTGGAAACAAAACTGCCAGACAGATTTTTAATGCCTGCTCTCTTTAAGGCGTAAAGAATATAATATCGCTAAAAAGAAGTAGAAAGTAGAGAGCATGGCCTTAAAAAGTTCCCAATTTGCGGCTAACAACATAGTAATATATGAAATAACATCGCGTCTGCCGTGCTGCTTTAACCTTCAAAATATACATGAGATCAAGTAGGCCTAATTGTATAGTAAATAATTACGTGCTTTCGCCAAATAAATTCACTATGTTAGGTTTGAAATTTTAGTGGTGCGTTGTTTACGCCCACCTTAATTACTAGTTTCTCGCAAAATGTTACAACATTTATGATAATTTTCGATTATCGCAACATCCCGACATTTCGTAAATTAAACCTACCTAACAATATTTACATTTTTAAGAATTTAAAATATCATACAGTCAGGAATTTTTTATTTTATTAAGTTTTTGTATTTTTTTAGCAATGTTAAATTAAACAATGAACTGTCCACCCCAAGAAGCATACAAACGACAGTGTTTCCACTCATGTTTTATTTTCTGGGCAATTTTGGCCTCACTAACGATAAAATGTTGCCAACCACGCAGCTTGGAATCGTAAAGGAAATCACCTGCTTAATTTATTATTTACTTTTTGAAGAGTTAGCATATAATGCCTAGAAAACACAATTTTGTACTTTCTTCTGTATATATAATTGCTTACTCCTTTATTTATGATTATTTTCAGCAACATTATTTTTCAAAAGAATTTCGTTTTGTCCCTACAAATTACAATGGTAGACAGCGTCATGTTGCTGTTTTAAACATTTTATTATGTATGATTTGAACATTTCTTGGGATATGTTCATGTATATAAAAGTATGTTTACGTAATGTATTTCTACGCATCGAAAGTTGCATGAGTTTTTAAGATTATTTTGTGGGAAATGTTTTGGTTAGGGTACTCAAAACAAGGCAGTCAACATTTGATTACACACATTATTCGTGATGTAAATGCAATACTGCACACGTAAGAAGCAGTCAGTGACACTCTGAACATATAAAACATTTAAAACTCGCCTTCAAATAACATGTGTTAAGGCAATTACAACCTAGAAAACACAGCACTTCATACAACCGCAGCGGACAAATATAATAGACTAGAAACGGCCAGACTCACAAACCCAAGAAGCAAAATGTTTTGTCATATTATACGTTTAAACGGAAACTGTTTGCTATCTTACAATCCTTACAATTTAGTCTTTTATGTGTACAACTAACACAATCGTGCACATATGTGTTAATTGTGTTACTATTCTGTGCAGGATCTTAGCCAATATGTATATATATATATATATATATATATATATATATATATATATATATATATATATATATATATATATATATATACACATATATTACAACCGGCTGCCTAAGGTTAGTAAAAATTAACTATTGGCTGATATTTTTGTGAAGTGCTACATTGTTGTTGTCTTGCTTGTCACAAAATTAATCAATTTTATTTTTTTAAGATTTTTTGTTTTGTGTATACGTAAATGTTTGCATATCTACATAACAACGAGCTAGGACTTTGTGTTGGAAATATTTTTGAAAAATCATAAACTCTGTACGAGTGTTTATTAGTCGCTACTTCACAAGAATATGTAAAGTGGTCTGTATTTTTGTCATGTTAGTCATCATTAGTTTTTAATTATTTTTTTCTTAGTTTTTGGCAGTTCTATGTATATGTAATTTTATTTTGTGTATCTGTAAAAAACGGTTAAGTATAAGAGAAGGCTACATGCCTTAACTTCGCCATTTGAAAAATAAGACAATAAATAAATAAGTAAATGAATTGTAAAAAGATTCCCGAATAAATGTTTACAATTCACTTAATTGTATTTTTCGGAGCCATCACAATGTTGGTAACAAACAATCGTTAGTGCTCAATAAGGAGACTGTAGGCCCTATCTAGTGTCATATACCCTTGGTCCATCCTATAAATAACAAAATTATACAAATAAAATTCATCACAATAAGACATGGTATGGAGGCCTGCTGATAAAACCGTATAGACGCATATGGCTGTCTGGATATTTATTCTACACATAATGTAAGCACGTCTGAATATTATAATACAGATTACTTTGGTGGATAACGTAAGGCAGCATTGCAAGTAGTGTTTTTGTGAAATCACCAATAGAACGAAAATGCGTTTTAATTTACTGAAAAATACACATTACTATTTAAATCATTTTTTTTTAAATAGCTTGTCATAGGACTATAATCGCTAAAAAGAATGTGACTACATTTTCCGGAAATGTATTGCTGTAAATCACACAACACGTAAAATAAAAAATAAAATGCTTCGGAAGATTGTGTATTGCGTTTTTAGTGTTTGATAACATAAGGATGCATTTGCTACCTGACGTCCAGTACATGAAAAAACGCGGATGACTGAATGTCCGCTATCATCCACCACAGTATTTGTACTTATTTCAAAGATAGTTTCAAGATGGCCGCATGGGTTAACGTATTATGCGCGTTCGAGGTGTAGAAGCGCGGAAGCGATAAGGACGTCGTTGTACGAGCATTATGCCGCAACCTAGCCTCTAAGCACAAGTCTTCCCGCCGATAACTTGCCTCTATGAGACATTTTGTGGTGATTATTAGTACAGACATGCAAAATTCGTGTTATTTCTTGCCACCAGACTAGACTCCAAATAGTTATATACTCGTCCAACTTCTCCCATAGGCAAACAATGCCGTGGTGGTGTGCCGGGTAAAATACGTCTATCGAATAATTAAAAATTGCAGGTTTGAGTGACCAACCTGCTGTAAAGCTGTCACTTACGTGTAGTTAGCATCGCATACAGGCTACGACCAGTGTCATCTCATGTACTGTAATACTGTATACACAGGACTGCTAAGTATAGTCTGTTAAAATTACATAAAATTGGTTCTACCTGAACACATTTTTTTATTTATATTGTAATATTGTAAAACTAATATTACGCCTTGAAAATCTAGAACTGGTATATCAAGGGTAAAGTGAAATTAAGGAGGTAGAATCCCATATATATATATATATATATATATATATATATATATATATATATATATATATATATATATATATATATATATATATATAATATTTGCTTATCGGTAACTAATTTTTTACGACTTAATTTTGAAATTCAAAGCCAGTAGAGACACAAAACATTGCCTAAGAGAATTTTTCAACCTAAAGTAAGCTGACTGACGCGTTATCTATATTCACTGATGTGAGACTGAAAGCAGTAAATAATTAGTTTATCTCCAACCACAATTGCGCAGATCAAATCAGTAAAGACATGTAAACAAATATGATCTTAAATTAACTGTTAACATATTTTCAATTTCCTACTTAGCTACATTTTAAAAAACAAATATAGCATTTTTGCTATGGCGAAATTTAATTAAAAACAACATTTTAAGAAGTATTCCCTTCAACAAATATTTCAAACTCAGTTATACTATTTTTAATTGTTCCACAATTTTTGTGGCCCACTTCTTGCACGCGTTTCGACAGCTGTCGAAATTAATATTTATAGAATAACAAGGAATTTTTCGACCTTGTCTTTACACTTTCTGCTGCTTTATATTAAATTAAATTTTTATTATAAATTTTTTTTCAAGTTCCAGAAATTTATATTTCCAAAGAAGGCATCTTACGCGCATTCGATACAACTATAACAATATACAAAATAATATGAATCATCTCTGAAAACATGCAAGAAAAAAAATCTGCCCACTGAGCTCTATTTACTGGCGTGGCGATATTAAGTTGTTTTGTGGCGTTGCAGGATTTCGTGCAGCCAACATTGCAAAGTCTAAATTGCAGAGTCTAATTTTGTCATAGTAACGAGTGTGAAACTGCAAAGTTTAGCATTAGGTAGAAACTTAGATTTTGAAAAGCACATGTGAAAGTTTCGATTATTGATGAAGTTTTCGGATAATTTTGTAACGGTCGAAGCTCTGCACGGCGCTCAGCGGGCTGTCTAGGCGGTCACAGTAATCGAACGATTTAAAAAGTCTTGCTCAGGATAAACTTTTTTTATCATCATGTATTCTTCCGTCATACTTAACATGAACACTAAAATTATGTTACAAAAATACGATCAATAGCTTACGCACCTTTACCAAGCAATTTCCGTCATACGGATTAACTCATAAAAATTAACAAAATTTTGAATGGCTGCCGTTTTGTGAACAGTTGGCATGCCTGTAGTTCTTCTTTATATAGTATTGGTATCTGATCAGAATTTTTATTTAAATCCAGTACTTGTTTCAGGAAATATTTCGAAACGTGTTTCTCAGTACGCAGAAATTTAATTAAATACATCCACTCGTTCGTTCCGACCACTGTTTCCAACTACGCAAAAAAAAAAGTATTGTCTACATTTCCTCTGAAATAAAATACTCGTTCGATAAACAGGTTAAGGGGTGGAAGTAAAGATGCTTTGTTCTTGTGCATAATGCATAACAAAGGAGGTATAATATAGGATTATATCCTGCTACTAGCATGTTACCTACCATTAAAATTTATTTATCTTCGAAATCAAACGCTGTTCGAAGAATTCCATGTAACTGCAGACAGAACAGCTACGTAACGGATCTGATTAAAATACCGCAGGAATAAAAAAATTACCGCCTGCAGCGGTTATGGTGCCACCTGTCCGCGGAGGTCAACGGACGTTTACCTAATACAAGACGGAAGGAGGAATAGTTTCAGTCGAGCAGTCTGTAGTTGGTACTACTTGCAGCTGCAGCTTGCAGCACGATGTAAGGGCGCGGTCTACCGCAATTTTCATTACCATTTTTTTTTTAATTGTATCAAATATATTTTTTCTTATTTCAGACACAAAATGTAACTAAATTTGGCTCTCATGAAATTTTTTTATCTCTTATAGTTTTCGCGTAATGGCTTGTTAAAGTCATATTTTGCAAGTTTCCGTTTTAACGACTACACTATAACCAACTGATATACCAAACTCAAAGAAAATCACAGTGGATAAAGACATTGCAGGCTACAATAACATGCTCGTAAAATTAAAGAAGAAATATTATTAGAATTTCAAAAAAATGCTGAAACTGAAAATAAAAATTTTAAAAATTCAATATTTTTTTCTTAAATAAAAATAATTTTTATTCTTTAATTTTATGAGCATGTCATTGTAGCCTGCAATGTCTTTATCTACTGTGATTTTTTTTTAGTTTTGTATGTCAGTTGGTTTTAGTGTAGTCGTTAAAACAGAAA
Organism: Medauroidea extradentata; assembly: GCA_003012365.1. NCBI lineage: Eukaryota > Metazoa > Arthropoda > Insecta > Phasmatodea > Phasmatidae > Medauroidea > Medauroidea extradentata. The sequence goes on along the minus strand of PNEQ01052369.1, from coordinate 19,294 downwards.
CATGCAAAATATCACTTTAACAAGCCATTACGCAAAACTATGAGTGATAAAAAATTTCATAAGAACCAAATTTAGTCACATTTTGTGTCTTAAATAAGAAAAAAATATCTGGTACAAATAAAAAATAAAATAATGATGGTGAAAATTGCGGTAGCCGCGCCCTTAACGCCTCGCTCATTAGTTTGCAGTGATTTAGAAAATATATTTTTTTTACGTAAATCAATGCATATATAAAAATTTTATTCTTACAGTTTTCAGACCTATATATCATCGTTTGTATCTGAATTTTTCTTGTTGAAATACGCCAAACGAATTTTTAGGCTTTTCCCACTGAAATACTATGTATTTTGTGGTCAAAATAAGCCAAAATGAAGAAAAATTATTATTTGCTAGCAAACGGTACATTATTAAAAAAAAAAAAAGTTCTGGCAAAATTGTGTATCTCATGACTGTAAGTAGCCTCAAATATTTTCAAACCATTTGGTTAAACATTTTGTTGAGTTTGAAATAAATGAAAGATAACGCTCTCTAGTTTCTACTTTTTAAGTGATATTAATATTTTACGCCTAAACGAGGGCAGATATCAAAAATTTGTCTGGCAGTTTTGTTTTAAAAAAATCGTCTTCTCCACGTTTGCTGATTTTTTTCAAGGCAGTAAACACCATGGTTCTAGCTATATTATGTAATTAATGCAATTAACGTTAATTTACTTTTTAGTGGAAACCGCATAACATTTTGTTTAGAAAAAATTGCTACGACGGCTAAAATAATTGTAAACAAAACTGCCAAACAGATTTTTGATATCTGTTCTCGTTTAAGCTTAAATGTTAATTATTGCAAAAATAATATAAACAAGAGAGCATGGTTTTAATGGACAAGGACTGCTACAACAAATTTTCTTACGTTGTTGGAAGTAAAATATATTTTAAATTTATTTTTTTCCAATATTATGTCTATTTAATTCCTTCTTGTACGTGGGTTATATTTTTTTTTCAACCTCAGATCGGTAGAGACCTGAAAAATTCGCGTGTTCACTGGCCTGTCCTAGCCTCTAAGAACATATGTCTAATCGTGCAGACAGCTGCTGTTTATCAGCTGCTCGCTGACACTGTGAAATAGGCCTGTATTCGAGTTAGAGTTTTATTATTGGCTCAGCTACTTCCAGGAAGTGTCGAGTAAGTCAACGACCAATTGTGAACGTGATGCGGACCTAAAGTTGCAGGAACTCTAGCTTGCGCATAAAAGAAAACGCGCAATTTTTCAGGTCTCTGCCGATCGGCTGTAATAAGAAAAACGGGAATGAATTGGGAAATAATTTTAACGTCAAAAGAAACGTACGTATTTACACTATTGTTCCACACAATCACCGTGCACATTGAGGCATTTGTGGTAACGATGCACCAGCTTGCCGATGCCCTCTGTAAAGAATATAATGCCTCCTGCCTGTTCAGCCTTGTCCCTCAGAAACCTCTTGTTGCAAGCTGGTGCGTCGGTACGACAAATGCCTCAATCTGCACGATGAAACCCTAGTGGCCATATCATCCAACATTCGTCACACCGCATAGCACTCAGTATAGTGGGGAGAGGAAAATATGTTCTGTCAACTGACGAGGTCGTAGAACTGACATAGCTCCGGCACAGAATATTTAGGAATACAGAAGTGAAATAGTCGGCAGGAAGGCGAACTCAGACACACACGCCAGCAAAATGGCTTCCCTGGCCAGCAACATGGCGGAAACACCTACTGCCAATCAGCGTGAGGCAGCTGCTCTGCTAGTCGGCAGCCAGGCCAATAGGAAACCTGTAGTAACATGCAGGAGCCAAACAGACACGGGGCTGGAGTCTACAGCCTCGGGCAGCC
>PNEQ01052369.1:0-17333 GCA_003012365.1 Medauroidea extradentata | reverse complement strand
CGGTAGAACACCAAGAAGCTTATTAAAGTTGAAATCGCCTTGTCACTAGCCACTAGGGACAAGAATTTTTGGTGAAAAGATTTTTGCCCCACTTTGTTTCAGTGTCTTACGTGCACACCTGCAGCTCAACTTCGTGGCTATTGACAAGAGTCTTTTGTGCAGAGTCGTTATTCATTTGACTGTGCCAATCAGTACACGGATAACTGCGACACTTCACGTCTGTGATTTACGGGTTTAACCTCAAGGCGCTGGGTGTTACGGCATCCAATCACTGACCACAAAGCAGAGATGCAGGTGCGCACATAAGACACTGAAACAAAGTGCTGCAAAAATCTTTTCGCGAAATTTCCTGTCTCTACTAACCACGTAGCAAAACTGCAGGCATGCAAGGCACTGAAATCATTTGGTGCAAAAATATTCTCGCGGAAATTACCGGTCCCTACCAATAACTGACCAAAAACGCTTGTACCAATCCGTATATAGGTGGTTCAGATTAAAGTAAGCTCTTTTGAAACTCTAGACACATTTTGATTATTTGTAGTTTATTACCAGTTTTTAAGAGTTGTGTGTACCAGTTTCAAATTTCCGTGTTTGACGCGCGGTAACAGCGGAGTGATAAGAGCCAGAGCACCACTCTCGACGTTAGGAACATGGCCCATATTCGCAGCGCGCTTAACTGGCGTGCAATGTTTTCCTGGAACTCTTTTTCCTACGGGATTTTCAGCGGCGGAACCGAAATTTTTATTTTTGCGTAGTATGAAGTAAGGACCAATACACGGACCTTATGTTGCAGTTTACGGATTCAAGGCGTATTTCCGGAGTTACAGCAGTCTAAAAAAAGACGTTTTTAGCCATTTCCTGATACCCCAAAGTCATGCTTATAACAAGCGTACTGAATTTTCAAAATGTGGCATCTGTAGTGTCAAGTAAGTGCTCTTTTCATAGAAAACAAACAATTGCAAATAACTCGAATATTTTTTTAACCAAATGCTTTGAAAAAATTTGAGACTGTGTACAGTCAAACGATACACAATTTCGCCAGAACATTTTTTTTTTTTTTTTTTTTAATAATGTATCGTTTGCTAGCAAAAACTTATTTTGCTTCATTTTGGCTTATATTGACAACAAAATATGTGATATCTCTGGGGCGAAAATCTAAAAATTCGTTTGGTTTGTTGTAACAGAAAAATTCAGATACAAACGATGATATATGTGTTAAAACGTGAGAATGAGTTTTCGATACATGTATTAAATTGCGTTAAAAAAAAATTTTTTTTTTCCAATCAACAGCAGAACTACAGAGCAAGGCCTTAAAAATGTTTTCGCGTGACACGCCACAACACCGTCCAACGGCTAAGTACACAGTCCTCTTAACACAAACAAAGTTAACTAACAAAGTGTATAGATTGCATAGTACTCAAAAGTTAACCCCGAGGTCAAAATAAATAATATTTAAAAGTTATTATTCTAGACAATATCTTCTTCAAAAGTGCTCTCTTAATCGCGAACAACTTATATATCTAACTGTTCTGAGGTCCTGTAACGCCACATAGCAGTGATGCTCATTTTTTTAAAGTTAAGCAGTCTGACAAACCCAGCAAACAGATGTTTTGCACATTCGAATTAACTTTCTTTTTTTTTCTTTTACTTATGTCGTTCCTCTTTGCGTCCCTCCCCCCGGGACTATCACGACAAGTAAGTGCACAACATGGTCGAAGATAACACAACCTGCACGGAGACGACAAAAAAAAATACCTCTCAGCTCAGGACAAATGACTGCGATGGATTCGGGGGAGGGCTTTATTCCACGGAGGTTAACGACCGCGCCGGCAATTGCGGTGTCGTACAGAATTATCTCACGCGGTGGGCGCGGGGGGCAATTCATCAAACAATGGTCGCCGCACGATGGATACCCCTGTTGAAGGAGCGGAGAAGGAGGGTGGGGGATAAAAGGGAGGAGAGGAACCCCCTTCCCTATCTCGCTAACCCCGCCCCCTCCCCTATCGTAGTTTTCCGAGAATGGCGTTTCCGGCGGGGCCCAGACAGCCGACACCGACATCTCGAGGGTCCGCCAGTTGGGGAAGGTAACGACATGTTCGGCCTGTGCGCCCTTCCCCTCTCTGCCCCTACCCCTAATCCCCCTCCTTCGGCAGCATGCTCGCAGCCCGGTATCCAACAGGTATAATAGAACCATTTTCCCTTCTCTCCGAGCGCTGCGTCGTAGATTTTCATCATCGCCGAACACCTGGTGTTTGGAAATGGTGCTCGCCGCGCTTTTTTTTTTTTTTTCAACTATCGGGGGTGGACGGGAAGGTAGGAAAAAGGAGAGGCACCGACCTCTCTTCAGAAGTGTCGAGGCCTCGAACGTCCTACCTTACACACCGTTTGAATTTAACTACAGTTGGTTCGAGATAAAGTGAGCACTTCTGAAACCTAGTAATTTTTTTTCCTTTAAGATTATGTAGTTTCCTGCCCCTTTTTAATATAAACAAAGAAACGAGTAGGAATCAAAGTGTATCCCACTGTATCGTACTCTGAAGTTAACGTCAGCAATTTACAATAAATTAATGACTATTCTAGGTAAGATGGTCTTCAAAATTGTTCACTTTGTAACGAACTACCTATACCAGAATCCTCCCCCCCCCCTTCCCGTTTTTGAACGTCTTACACGGTAAAGTGAAAACTTTTGTTTCTTGTTCTCTCGCACAAACGCATTATAATACATACATATATTATATGCACGGCGTTGTTAAAGTTTTGCTTTTCTATCATTTGCTAATAAAATGATTCGCATATTCATAAAAGTAAAGTGCATTTTTGCTATCAAAAGGTAACGCCTAAGAACACAATTAAATGTGGAAGTGCTTGAAAAAATACCCTATTTACTATGAACTTCCTATACCAGGTGATTCATGGGGGAACAGATTGTTCAAATGCCAACAATATTGTTATAAAATTTCAGTATATTGTACATATTTTTGTTGTGATATTATTCAAGGAAATAGGAGCTTGATTTATTATTTTAACAACAAATGAAATTATTATGTTAGGGTACTACTGGTTGTGCAATATAATGTTAATATTGGCCGGAATTTTAAAAATATAAACACAGCACGAATTTAAACATAAATTAAAAGTCACCTTACTAAGTACTTAATGTGTACCGAATTTAACTAAATTCTGAAATAGGGTTTCTTAAACATATAGTATGATCAAAATAATTTTTAAACGACCGCCATATTAAAAGTATGAACATGGCATAAACAAAATACACACAAGTCAGGTCAGGTTATCAAGTACTATGTGTGCACCTAGTTTGGTTAAATTCGGTCCACAGGTTCAAAAGTTTTTAGGAGGAGGGATACACACAGACAGGAAGGTTATCTCATAAGATTACTTTTACACTCGGAAAGTATTTTCAAAATTGTCCCCGTCTCATTATTCTATGATCAATCCTCTCCACATTGGTTTCACGCTCTTTTTCTATATCAAGAAACAGAAGATAAACGCAGAACGTGTTTTCCAGTATGTCTTTTCGCGTTATTTCCACATTCGTAAAAGCTAATATTTCAATATTAGAACACAGCTGTGACGTAGACACCATGATATCCAGCATGCATAGCTGAATATGGCATCATACAAAACCTATGATTAGGACCACGAGTTTTTCGCTTAAGGATTTTTGCAACATTTCGTTTCGATGACTTACGTACACATCGGCAGATCTGCTTCGTGGTTACTGACAGCGTGCCATTGTTCAGACACGTATTTCATTAAATTGCACAAATCAGACTAAAATTACTGTGACACCATACGTCTGTGACTTGCCAGTAGAACTCCAAGCCAAAAGAGAGAGTTAAAACATCCAATCACCGACCATGAAGCATAGCTGCAGATGTGCACATAAGACATTGAAACCAAATGGTGCAAAACATCTTTTCGCCCAAACTCGTGGCTCTACCTATGATTGCTCGGAAGAAAACTTTCTTAATAAAATGTTTAGAACAACAATATGTCTTCTCCACAGAGAAAGAAGACAAGAAAAGAGATTCCCATCTTCCCTCAAAGAGTTCGATCTGGCTTCATAGTCGCGGTTGACGCAGTAGCTAGAACACTCGCCTCCCACCAAGGCGATAAGGGCATTGAATATATATTCTATGATAAGGGTTCGATTCCCGGCGAGGTCGGTCCCTGGATTTTCGCTTGTGGGAATCGTGCCGGACGATGCCGTTGGTCGGTGGGTTTTCTCGGGCATCTCCCGTCTCCCCCGCCCTTTCATTCCAGCACTGCTCCATACTCATCTCCTATCACCCCTCACCAGCGCTAATGACCTCGATAAATTTGACAGAATTTTTATATGTGTACAAAATGCAAAAAGTATATTAAGTATTAATTAAATTCATATTTACCATACGTACTTATTATATGGTTTTTATAGTCATTATAAAGTTCCCAACAAAAGACTAACTCCTGCATCTTCCAGTCTTCCTTGATTTTTGCACGTGGGAAACGTGGCGAGCGTTGCCGTTGAATGGCGGTTTTCTCAGGATACTCCCGTTTCCACCCGCCTTTGTATTGCGACACTGTTCTATACTCACTCCAAGAAGGCAACCACAGACCTCGTTCATCCATCACGTGGTTAAGAAAGTCGTCTGCCCAAGCCGACGAACGGCATGCAGAGCTTCTGACGTAACGATGTTTTTTTTTTTTTTTTACTACTCAGCGTGCTTAAGTTTGTTTTCGCTTAGGGACAGCATTCAAATAACGTTATACATGCGTATACCCAATTCGTGTCCTCCAATTGTCTCTAAAATGTATTTCACAGCAGCCATAAATTGCGAAAATGGATGTCCTTGCAGTCCGTTTTTAGGCATGAAAATTTTGGCGCAGAATCTTTAAAACGGTATAGCCGTGTGTCGTGTACGCCTTTAATTTTAATATTACGAAATAAGGTGATAATATCACCAGTAAATGTTTCACAGAGCGAGTTGTCGGCGAGGACTGCACGCCAGTTGACTTGCGCCTAGAGGCTATGGAGATGTGTGATGTGCTTGCTGTGTCGACCTTACCGCTTCTGCACTGCTAGACCTCGAACAAGCATAATATGTTCGCCAAGGCGGCAACCTTAAGAAGGTGTGGCACATAATTTAAAGCTGAACACATTAACTGAAACCAATGAGTTTTATGAAGTCAGAACTTCGTGAAAGGAAGGGGGGAGGGGGTTTAACAATCCTCGGAAACTGGTTTCGCCGGCTTTACGAGCAAACATTATGCCGGAGCGTTGAATTTCTGATTAACATTTGATGTGAAATTTTAATACACTTGATTACGGCGAAAATATAGTATTGCAGTGCACCAAAGGAGTGCACCTTCTCCAAACATAGTGCATTTTTTTAACAGGACTGCCATTCTTTGTATTATCATTAAAAATATTTTATTTTACGATAACATTCCCCCTTACTTTAAGCCTTAACACGGCCATCTGGATGAACACATTTAGCACGCTCGAGGCCTAAATGTGCGGAAGCTATTTGAGAGCGACATCGTGAAAGGACCTAATATAATTTTACAATCCCTATCTTTGCTCGCGCCAGGACTCTGAGGTAGCAAATGTCACCAATCATGCTTAATTGTGCTTAGTTCATTCCTGATTCAAAACTGGAGGATATTTATTTTAAAGTATTTCAATAAGGATTTAGCTAATGACCCTACGTTTCACTACGCACATTGTATTTGAAATATCAAAGCTTAGATTTAAAGTAACGGTAATGATACTAATTTAAAATATCAGATAATAATTACTCTCGCCATGTAATAAAGACAAAATAATTTTCTCTACCGATTTAGTCCAATAATAATAATTGAATCGCAAAATTAAAGGTTTCTATTAAAATCATTGTCAGTAATTCATCACACCCTTAATTTACTATATGAAAATTTATAATTTTAACTAACAAAAATTATGACGCAATATGAAAATTAATAATTTTAACTAACAAAAATTATTACGCAGCCTTGCTAATAATGCGTCGCAGTGTGCTCGAAAATATAGATTTCTTCCCAACTATTCCACATGTGCCCACTGCGGCAATATTCGAAAAGAATATTCATTTCAAATTTAGTCTGATGATATTAAAAGTTGTAACCACTGTGGTTTAAGTAGTAGACAAGGCAATATTGCCTTAACTTCGCCACACGTAAAAATAAGTCGAATTAAATAAATAAAAAATGACGCCGGAAAGGTAATTCAAAATATCACGTCAATTAGAAAAAAATATTTCGGAGCCACTCAAAATAGCTAAAAAATACGTTTTCAACCTGTTATATCTGAAAAACCACTCACAGGATTCGTGTGAAACTACTCTAGGAGCACCCAATGGACTTAGCTTAAAACGTTTCAGCAACAAAAATATGGGTCACCACTGAAAGTGTCAGTCAGGCGAGTAATCTAAGATACCACTGCACGCCGTGTCAGTGTCTTGTAGTAGAGGCGATACCGCACCAGATGAGCCGGTCAACATCACCCTTGGCGCCGCCGTGCCTCACTCACACTAACACACGGCCACCAGGCGGGCGCCTTCAAAGAATCTCATGTAAGACTGTTTCAAAGTTGAAAATCTTCTACACTAAACTAACAATCGGCGCATAGCCTGTCAATTTATAACACCTTCCATATGTCAAGTGGCGTAGAACCTCTCAGCACCCCTGTTACCCTCGCATGGGAAACAATAGATGACGCGGGGGCTTTCCAAGTACGCATCTCCGGACCGTGTAACCATTATTTCAAAACACACGTCGTGCATCCAGTCCTCGATCATGTGTGTCACTTCGGCACCGTTAGGCTAACACCTTTTATAGCGTGTTAGGTGAAATGCTTGAAAGCCTTGCCATAAAAGGAAGAAGACTGTACAAACATGTGCTGGGGATCGTGTCCTACGAACTCACGAGAGACTGATTTCTCTTCACGTTGTGAGTGCTCTCTAACAGGTCGAGGAGAGAGGTTTGGGGAGGGGTAATGCAGCAGGGTCATTCCTCGGCTTAATTCCAAACATGCCTTCACATTTTGAGTATGGACTTACGAGGACGTGATACATAATTCAATGCTAAAAGCATCAATCTATAGGCTAACTGTAGGTTTCTTGAAACCATATGCGAAAATTAAACAATAGCAATCCTAGACAATAGTTTCGGCCAACGTTTTAAACAAAATTGTTTCCAGTGTTACGAACTTCTGAGGCACAATCTCTGACGCCGGAACCTCGTGCATTTAACTGCGGAGCAAGAGATCACGCGTAACGAATTAGTAATTCTGGATAAATATTTACTCATTAAGTTGGCAAATACCATTATCTAGGATTGTCATTGAGTATTTTTTCCATAATGGCTTCGAAAAAAGCGTAGGAATCAATTGATGTTTTCAGCGTTTATTTATCTACACCGCACTCTTAAGAGGCACGTCTCCTATTTTGCTGTAATACTATTAATTAATTTAGCTATATAAATTCGGTATTTCTTTTCCTCTTCCTGTTACATTGTGAAATGCTTCCTCATTATGTATACTGTGGCTAGGTGTGAGGCGATTTCATCTTATCTTCACCACACAAAATTAAGACGAATAAATAAATTAATAAAAGGACAATATGGAAAACTACAACTTGAGTAATGTGCTACTACAGAAGGAACAGCGCTCATATCAGCGGGAGATGGAATCATATAACACGCCTCGTGTTTTTCTTATGCGTATCCTGTATTGTCCTTGTACAATATTTGATTAAAATACATGAAAAAATGTGGGAAACGTGAACAGCACAGCAAATAATACTTAACGTAAAACACGTGGATGTGCAGAAATGCATATATGCACATGAGATACTGAAACAAACAAGAGCATAATTCTTGGGGCCCATGGACTTTTCGCGAGAAGAATTTTGCCTCAGTTTGTATCAGTGCCTTACATGCGCATCTACAATTCTGATTCATATTTCGTGACTATATGTTTTAATTCTCGCGTGTCTTGGCGTTCTGCCGGCTAAAATAACATACACGTGGTATCGCAGTAACCTTAATGTTAGGGATCCCTGTTTCTGGTGAAAATATTTCTGAATCAGTTTTTGTGCACATCTGCGACTATGCTTCGTGGTCAGTGATTGGCTGGATTTAACTGCCACCTGTCTTAAGGTTGTTCAAATGGGAAAAAATCATAATTTTACATTTGTATAAATTAGGGTCACTTTTGCAGACATTACTTGAGAGTGCATTTTCCTCTTACGAAAAAAAAAAAAATTGCTCAACCAGTTTTCCCATAATAGCATTTCAAAGTCAACATTTGGATAGTTTTACTTCATACGAAATTTGAAAACCAGTTTACATAACAAAATGAAAAAAAAAAAAAAAACTACATGTCACGGTATACGGCTTGAAGTATATAAAAATCTATTTGGTTTTTTTTTTCTAAATTTAATAATTTTTTGTTACTTTTAGTAAATTTTTTTAAATACAAAAATATTTTATAATGGGTTTATATATGCTTCAAGCCGTAGACCGTAACATGTAGTTTTGATGTGATTTATTCCATTTCACTATGTTTGCTGACTTTACAGTTTTGTGTGAAGTAAAAATATGCTAATTTTGAATTTAAAATGCCACTGTGGGAAAACTGGCTCAGCTAATTTTTTTTTACGTAAGAGGAAGCTATACTCTCATGTGACGCCTATAAAACTAACACTATTTCAAACTAATATAAAATTGTAATTTTTCCTCACTTGAACACCCGTTTTACTGCAAATAACGGACGTGTTATTCGCAGTAACCTTACTCTGATTGGTTGAATGAGAAACGTATTTACACAGACACACGCTGCCAATAACCATGAAGCACAGCTGTAGACGTGAACGTAAGGAACTGAAACAAACTGGGGCTTAATTCTTTCTGCGAAAAGTTTACGGCACTACCTAAGGCGAAGCTTTTTCGAAAGGGAGGATTACTTGAAATATCGATGGAGGAGACAGGATGGGTTTGTTGTCCGAGAGGGCGGACAGCTGGATCATCAGAAGAAACGAGTTCCTTACTTCTGGACCAGAGGACCAGTAATTGTGTGGTGGGTTACGCCCAGTTCCGTTGCGAAGAGAAAAGCGCGCTCCTCGACGCCGCTGCTAGGAAAACCCCAATATCTACCCGCTTTTTTTCCTCGGAGGGGGAAACATACAAGAACGTCCCTCTTTCCACTTTCCCCTCGCACCCTTCCTCGCTTCCCCTTCTCTCCTTTTACGAACCACGAATCGAATACGCAAGGGACGTACTAGCAGTTCCGAAAATATTCGGCACATGACCCGTGAAGTCGAGAACTGAAGAATTTAAATAAGCTATTATATTATTTGTCGACAGAGTCCTTTTAATTACTAAGGTCCCCTATCAGATATGAAAAAAAAATTAAATTTAACACAAAGCTCAAAGTTTGCTAGTCACATGCGTTGTGATTAACATTATTACTGGAATAAATAATTTGCCGTAAAAACAACTCATTAAATCAAACTGCCACCTTACGAGGTGATTTTCGTCTCGTAGGCTGACTTTGCGACCAATGGCGAAGCAGGGATGTGTACAAAGGGAAGCACTGATTAGCAATGATTAATCACGAGTTTGTCAAGGAAATATTTTTGTACCATTTTGTTTAAATTCTTTTACGTGCATATTTGCATTCCTTTTGCTAAGGTTAATTATACTTAAGGTTGCAAAGAAAATGTTTTCTTATGGGAGAGTTTGATACAGGGAAAATTTCTGCCGCTAGTTTCGCTGCTATCGCAAAGGGACCAGAAAAATACGAAACTGTAGTAAAATTTAATTTAAACAGGATTGGAAATTATAGAAGTCATTTAACTTAATTTTAAAGTGAAAATAAACCGATTTATTAAACTTAATGTAACCTAAAATTTAGGAAAGGTGTGTGATTAGTCAGTTTTCACCCGTTACCGATACCAGCGCTCTAGCGGCAGGAATTTCCCCTGTGACAAACTTTTAAATTTGATCTTTACAACCTGTATTTGAATTAACCTTACTTTCATTATTGACAGCATGTCTTTGTTCACACACGTCTCTCATTTGACTGCAGCAATCATAATAAGATAATTGTAACTCCTTACGTCCGTAATTTGGCAAGGCAGGTGAGAGTAAAGTCATCCAATCACAGACGATGTAGCCGAGCTGCAGATGTGCACACAACGCAATGAAACCAACTGTTGCAAAAATCATTTCGTAATAAAATCGTGGCTTTATTTATTATTACTTATTTGTAAATTCTAAGCAACTTAGTGATTCGACCTGCTAATCACATACGTGTGGTGCCTCAGTAATCTTATTCTGATTGGCATTGTCAAATAAGTGACGACTCTACACATAAACACGTTGCCAATAACCATGAAGCACGGCTGCACGTTAAGGCACTGAATCAAAGTCGGGCAAAAATCGTTTCGCGAAAACTACCATCCCCTAGATATTGGGTCAGTTGCGGACTATTTTATATTTGTGTCCGTGACGAGTACAGGAAGTGTCACAACTGCTTATTTTTATTCGAATATGTTTTTTCTGCTGTTGTTTTCTACACCTGTTACCATAGAGAGAATTAACCAATTGCACACACACACATACACACAAGTCAAATCAGGAATATAAAGACAGGGATTATGTTCAGTTGTGTTGCGTGTCGTAACAGGTTTTGATATTAACATTAAATCTTAACAGTTAATGAGGGAAAATGTAAATAAAACAAGAATGTGAAGACCTCGTTAACTTAAAAAGAACTTTCGATCATTTGTAAATAAAAAATCGAACTACTCTTTCCCCCCATTCCGACACGTATTACAACTGAAACACAGGTTGCAGAGCTTACGATAAAGTTGCTTGTGAACAAAAAAAAACCTTCTGTAATAATTAATAACAAACGAGTTATTCAGGGAAATAAAGTACAATAGGCAGCGAGGGTAATATGTCGCGGGAAATCTTAACTGCATGATATCTATCAACGTACGTTTGAACATGTCAGATTCTCAAAATAATTTGCTGTCTACATGACAGTTTAAAGACAATGAAGAATATTTTTTGAAACTAAAAAATTGTGGTATATTTTACTATACGTTTGCTATAAAATGCAAACTATATTAATAATCCGAAGATAAGTCCTATTATAAAAACATTTACGCATCGGTAGAGAACGGAAAAGTTCTCGCCGGTTCACTATAGCCTCCAAGAATATGTGTTTTCTCAATTAGACAACATATGTTCACTGGCTGCTCCTGACAAATTGATACCACAGACTAGATAGCAATACAGATGCGAAATTACGTGGCAGCTCCTCTGCGAGAAAACTTCGCCGCTTATTGGCTGCCCGAGGCTGTTGATATCTGCCCCGTTGAGATTAATTCTACTACAGGCTAGAAAGAAATTGTGTTTTCTTATGGGAGAGTTTGACACAGGGAAAATTTCTGCCGCTAGTTTCGCTGCTATCACTAAGGTACGAGAAAAATACGTAACCGTAGTAAAATTAAATTCAAACAGGCTTGGAAATTACGGAAGACATTAAACTAATTTTCAAAGTGAAAAGATACCAGTTTCGCGATTTAAATTATCGACTTAATGTAATTTAAAATTCAGAAAAGCTCTGTGATTGGTCAGTTTACACCCTTTACCGATACCAGCGCTCAAGCGGCAGAAATTTTCCATGTGACAAACGTTTAACACTGACCTTTCTAATCTCTAGTAGAATTAACCTTAACCCCGCGTAATCTGGCCAGCGAAGCCATCTTGCTGGTGTGTGTGACTGAGTTTACCATTACGCCGGCTGTTTCGCTTCTGTATTCCTCAATGTCCTGCTGTCTTGAAAGTTTGTCTCTTTGTTAGGTTCCAATGCTGCACTTACATGTCCGACCTTCCGTTGCCGTTATTGGCGTTTCTCATTTGACTGCGCCAATCACAGTAAGAATATTGTGACTCTGTAGTCTGTAATTTCCCAAGGCGAGTGACAGTAAACTTATTTAATTACAGACGATGTAGCAGAGCTGCAAACGTGCGCATAAAGCATTGAAACCAAATGTTGCAAAAATCTTTTCGCCATAAAATCGTGGCTCTATAAATAACGTAGTGAGTTACCATTATCTCTCCCCATGTCCTTCGACTCTAGTACGCCAGTACTCGACGTGCGCGTGTGCGTGCGTATCGCACAGGACACAGATATGTCTTGGTCCATAGTTAATTTGGCTTGTGGGATTGCCAAAACCTGACATAAAAATCTCCTTTCGGTAATACTACCAGCCAAGTGAAAGAAAAGCTTAAACGAATGTTTCAATTAACACTGTTGCCTGGTTAGCCTGCTATAGCCTTTTGTTGTGCGGGTAGTATTTCCTGTAGCTGTCCACACTACACAACGATAACAATTGCGCTCTTCCACTACGTGAGCTGAGACGAGAACTTGAATAAGTATAGGTGTCGGTGGAATTCTGTCCCGCGGTTTGTCGTAAAAGAAACGGTAGAAAAGCTCAAGGACAAATACCACCTTCCCCCTCCATCAGAAATCACTTTCGCGCATCCTCAGGGAATTATCTTACTGCTTATATCTTCGCTTGCCTGGATGGAGTAGGCGCCTCGCCATCCTGCGCCCGGTAGACGACCATCTTCCCAGCGATGGCATGTTCACTCTTCTGTACACTTTGCCCCTACACCAAATAATTTTTACCAATATTCGCTTTTTTTGAGGTTCCTGTTTAAGATAGATATATAGCCTACCACCACGGACTTTTTGTGTACAAAAATCCATACGTCTTGCCTGCTGAAGACTTTTGTACCAAAAATGTATAATCTGATTTCTGGAATATTTTGAAGTTTAACAACATGATGAAAAAAAAGTAAAAAGCAAATTAATATAATATTTTACTCTGGTCAGTGATTCGCAATAACTTTTCTCACAAAATGGTTTTTGTTTGAAGTATTTATCTTCAAAACCAGCTTCTCCAAATGCAATTTCATTAGTATGGATTTCCCTATACCAAATTCTCACAGATGTCAAACAGGCAACACTCTTAAGGGGTTGGGGGTTACGACCAAGATTCTACATTTTTGAAGATAGTTAATTTTTAAAAATATAAATGGTACGGGATTGTGACAGGTAATCTGTTAATTAAGGACGTTGGACCCGTAAAAATTCAAAATTTTATATTTGTGCCAAACACTGTTCAATTTTTACACATAAGATAACGTGTGATTTCCCCGAATAAAAAAAATTAGGCCCCATAGTTTTAGCATAATCATCAATCAAAGTCACAAAATGGCTGTTGCGGTGTAGCCAAAATAATAAAAAGTAATTAACTTGAAGAAACAAGATAATTCATATCGATACTTAATTATGTGAACTACTTCAAGACACATTTGTAAACACAAGGCGATATATTATTGTATTTTTTAAAAATTGATGAAAATTAGTAAATTTTTGCATAATTTTCACTTTTGACTATTACTGAAATATTCAAAACTAACTTTTATCAAACATGTCATGAAATGCATTGATACACTTACTTTCAGTTCCCGTAATTTTGAATTCATTAGTCAATTACTTTTTTTGATTTTGGCTGCACCGTAATGGCCATTTCGTGACTTTGATGAGTGATTTTGCGAAAACTATTGGGCCTATTTTTTTTTTTTATTTGGGGAGATGACGTGTTATATGATGTGCAAAAGTTGAACGATGTTTGGTACAAATATATATAAAAAAAAAATTTACGGGTTCAACGCCCTTAACGAACGACTCTTTTAATTGATTAATTAGCTAAGATCCTTACATTGCATAGTAAAAATTATTTGAGCATTTTAACGTTATCGGTTCTCGTATGTTTTTAGCAAAAATTTAAATTAATCTAATTGACTTAGATTATGTACAGGGCGCAGCCAGAGGGGGAGATATCAGGATGTACCCCCCTCCCCAACCTAAATATACACGAAGATAAAATTACCTGTGTTATATTCACAGTTAAGGTACAAACTGCTTAAATTGCACCAGTTTGCACATTGGAACCAGCCCCCCCTCCTTCTCCACGCTACATGACGTGTGTTCAGTGTCCCCTTATTGTGTTGTGATTGTGAAAATTCTCCTACTGATTATGTACGAGGATTGAGAGGCTCTCAGTGGTAACTTGTTGAATGAAAAGCTTGCCGCTGGGGCAAGGCACATGTTGCAGTAGCCGAGGTTTGCTACACCGTGTGAATGGAGGTCGCTGTTAATGATAACACGATGGAACATACGGCCGTTGCGGTTTTCTCTTCCTGTCTGTAACGCTGATCAACCGCTCGCTAGCCGCAAACTTCCCTTCTCTCCTAGCTGTCGTGATTCAGTGACGCCAACTGCACGACCTCTACTGTATTAAAATGTTTCCTTACGCACAGTACACAATTAATTATTTTAACATTTGACTTTACGTTTCTGTTACTTTAAGTATTTTGTCAATACCGTCAATAAAAATCTACAGTTAAAGTAACGACAGTTGAAAAACGATTTTAGAATCAGTTTTTTTAAAAACGGAAGGATTGTGATATAAAACATTATGTACTTGCTATAAAAGCATATCACGAAGATATACAAAAATAAGCCCAGTTATTTAAATATTTTCCATGAATGACAATATTTTGCAAAACGAAAGCAACGCCACCTACTGAACAGCTCATCTACAAATACATCTTAAATTCTATTTGAAAGTTTTTCCGAATACATTTAAACAATATCTGTTACATTTATCATGAAATCTTAGTATTGGAGAATAAAACTATGCACAGAAATTAAGATTTTTTTATTATAACGTACAAAGCAGCTGTTCTTTGCAAACGGCCATCTTGACTTTGACTTTAGGTTTTCAGTTTTTCGGAAACGTAAAGTCAAGGTTGATTGACTTTACGTTTGGCGGCGCCATTGTGTATGGCACCAAAAGAAGCAATGTATTAAAAGCTATCGTAAAGTCAAATTATAAAGTAAAATGCTGAAGTTTTCAATTGTGTATAGGGCTTTAGGCTGTTCACGGTAAAGTAACGACTTATGAATAGAGACCTTTCTTTTGGGCACAAAGTTCGTGTCACTTTCACAATGACCTTGACTTGCTTGACACCTCGTGAAAGGCTCCCCGAGCCAATAATAAAATAGCAACTAAATGCGGGTCTAGTCATGTTGGTACCACTGTGCCATCGAGCAGCCAGTGAACATATGCTGTCTACTTGCGTACACGTATTGTTATGATATGGCATAGCAGACTGGACAACGAGAAAGGTTCGGACTGCTATTAGGCCAGCGTTGGGAAATCAAAGAAGCTAGCAATCCACCTCACTTCTCTCGTCCGATCTGCTATGCCATATTAGTCCAAGAAAGATATGAGAGAAAGGGGTCGGTTTATGGACAAATTGCAAGAATAGGTTTTCTTATCTCAAAATTTGGAGAAAAAATTTTAGAATAGCATATCCAAAATACACCGAAATCCACATTTCGGTTGTTACTATATTTCAGGAATTTGTCCCGGGAAAATGCGGGAAAAATTAATAAGTCGAAAACGGTTCATCTCACGACAAAACTTGTTCAGGCAAAAAATAAAGAGCACAAAATGTACCACAAAATATCAGAAATTCACGAAAATCCGCTTATAATTTCTTTTTATTTTTTCCGGAATTTGTCCCCGGAAAAATATTACATAATTAAATAAATCGAAAACAGCGCACATTACTGCAAAATATTTCAGATCAATAGGTAAAATGCCTAGCTTTTCCCGTAATATATTCTAATTTCATACTACTTCGCATAAAACCCGCATTTGTTTTTTTTTTTTTTTTTTTTTTTTTTTCAGAATTTGTCCCGAAAAGACTATAGTACAATAACACCAAAACCGCACATCGTATGCCAAAAACTATGGAGAGCAAAATTTAAGAAAAACACATACAATGTCTCATATTACATTAAATATTTACTTCTCTCCGCTTAAAAGTAATGAACTTTTCATTATACTGGGTTTGTCTCAGGGAACAATCAACCGAAAACAATGCATCGCACGTCAAAATATGTCGGACCATAACTAAAGAGAAGAAAGTTTTACCAAATAAATAGAGACTTTGTTGAGTCCAACCGGCTGGTCGTTGAACCCGCGAAATTTCCTTTTCTCTAATAATCAGTGAGTGAGTGAGTTCCAAGGGAAACGGTGCTCAGCAATAATGACCATACATTGAGCAACTGATTGTTGGCGGAAATAATTTTGCACCAACTTTATTTCCATTCCTTACGTGCACATCTGCAGCTGCGCTTGGTGGGTATTGGCAGCTTTACTCTGCCAATCAGAACCAGGGTACCGCGATACCATACGTCTGAGATTTGTGGTCGTACCCCGAGACGCGTAAAAGCTTTAAAAACATCCTATGGCTGACAGCGAAGCAGAGCTGCAGATGTGCACGTGAAGATACTGAAAGAAGTAGGTGCAAACATTTGTAAAGTGAAAACTTCCCGGTCCCTAGTAAAGGCCTCTAAGTACGGAGCGAAGATAAGGATGTATTGCAAAAGAAGTACCAACATTGCATAACATATACAAACACACGCATATGTTAAATATTAATATTTCCTTTGGTATGAAGTATACTGTAAACGTTGCCAACATTGCATTTTTCTAATATGATGGTACCTTATAAAGAGCATGAACAATAAAGGCCTAACGTTCACCACTCTATTCAAAAGTTTTAAAGTTCTAAACATTCATTAATGGAATAGAAAGTGTGAGTATATAGGAAACCCTTCAATTTTTTTGAGGGTGTACTGTTGCTGACGAAAGTATTTTTAATTAATTGAGTATTATTTTAAATACCCCGAAACTACGTAAAATAAGCCCTAAGTATTTTCACCATCAATAACACTGTAAATCATCATCTCATTATTTTTTCCCAATGGTTTTTATTCCAGCAGGTTTATTTACACTTTCTCAGTGCAGGAAATTGGTTTAATGCGAAATCGATATCAACAAAGTAGCTAAGCATCGTACAATATATTTTAACATGTAAATCACTACGTTATAGGCTGTTGTTCACTTCAAATTGAGCACTCGCCATAACTTGTAACAAATAAGAAATGTATTTTATTGAGACTATAGATATTAAGTTTTGAGAGCGGTGAAATATATACATATGTTTTAGTTACATGGAAGTTTTAAAATGGAAAATAGTAGAAATGGCAGCAAAACGGCTGAAAAAAAAAAAAAAAAGTTGCAGCAGTGCTCACTTTATCGTGAATAGCCGATATATATATATATATATATATATATATATATATATATATA
>PNEQ01052368.1:0-58905 GCA_003012365.1 Medauroidea extradentata | reverse complement strand
TGTAAATAATATTTGTTGTAAGTTTGTACATGTTCGGAACTGGTCTCCCGACTGCCATGTTGGTACTACTCTGTACATATTGTGCTTCGTACTAATGTGGGTTTGAACTTGGCGCCTATCCGCCATACTGTAAGGAAGGCAGTGCAAATCAAGATGGCGCGGTGAGAAGGTTACTCTGTGCGTTTGTGCTCAAACAATTTATAATATACTTTCTTCGCTCCACAATCCTAAAGCATGGCCCCAGCAATCTTTATTTACTTTATAATGTAAATACCGGAAAAAAGTGGGCGGAGTATGAGTCCGACCGCCCTAATTGCAGCGCCAAAGACGCGCAACATAATCGGTAACTTGACGAACTACAGCCAAACAACAAGGGGGTCAAGCAAAATACATTGGTAGATAGGCGAGTGTCAGGCCGGTTCTTCTACGACCGTGGTCTGTCCTGACGTTGAAAGTCCAGCGAATTAAATCAACATTTCGAGCTTCAATTAATTAATAAACAGAGACCTGGAAACACCGCGATAACAACGACCTTCCGACTGAACGCCCAGTATTTTTTGCAAACGCAATCCTTTTACAACACAAACTAATGATATTACAAGGAAAATTTTCCAACATTTTCAAAAGTTTGTACAACTACAAAGAAGTGCCCTGTCTTATTTTTCAAAAATAAATTACTGTGCAGGAACTGTCGGTATATAGGTACAAATAATTCCTTTTTAGTATTGAAAAGTTTACCTTTGTAACTTTATAAACTTATGATTTTACAAAGAAAGTCTTTGTAAAATTTACAAAATTTTTTTAGTGTGTATTGGTTAACAGTACTCAAAGACGAGTTTAAAAACTATCACCCAATCGTGAAAATAACGTAGACGTAAATTAAATTATTCGCAAATGAATTAGCAAAGCATTAGTTAAATAAATTACCACTAAGATACTCGTTTCGTAAAGTAAAGAGAGTGATGTTTTGTGTTTGGATGTTACGTAACTAAACTTATGTTAATTTGTAAGAGTAACCTCGCACAGTTTGTGATCTGTGTTCTCAGGGCTGCAAAACATAGCAAACATGCTGCCAGTTGTCCGACTATGTTGCAGAACATTCGCCCCTCCCCCTCTCCTCCCTCCCTCCAGCGGTTTATCTCCCCTCCCCTACCCACAAACTTTGCACACTTTTCCAGCGGACTTGACGGTGATTCGGTCTGCGCCCTGTGATTACATTACGTCACCTTTATTACTGGGGTTCGTTGACCGCTCCATCTGTCTCTCTCTTACTCTCTCTCTCTCTGTGTCCCTGTTACTCTCTATCGCTCTTACATGGCAGACCTTCCTCTAAACTCCAGCTGCCGTGCACTCCCATTACTACAGCGGGAATTCTGTTGTAACATTTACCAAACAACGTTGATGAAATCGACTACAATATTTTTCTACTGGAAATAATTAGAGTATTATTTTTAGTCACTATGAATTGGGACCCGCAAAATTCTCCTGAACTGTACATATCGCTGTACAACCTGTGATTACATTAACCACGAGCCTCTATGTGATGTCAATGTAGTGTGTGACAGCGTTACAGTAGATTGGTCAATATACCGTGGAACTTTTAGTTATTGGACAGAAGCATTCTCCGTGGCAGACCACGACATTATCGACGAACTGGAGACGTCGAACAAGTCTACAGCCGTTTGGATTCCATCTAGTCTGCTGTCATGAAATATCGATAATTTTGAACCTCTCTAGCCGCCTTTAAGTAGTTGGAAAACTAATCATAAGAAGCCCGGAAATTTTCCGAATTGATTTCATAAAACGCGAGATTTCAAACTTTCGGTATTGGGTCACTAAAACTTTTCCTTGAGGACTGTGACCAATGACAGACAGGGATGACACGCTGAATTATGCGTTTCCTTGTCACATGTACAACTGTCCGCTCACTAGCCAAGGTACAAGTAGCTTAGGACATGGTGTATACAGGACTGTGCAGTCTAGACTGCTGGTCATTGAACCCTCGGGATTTCCGGACATGTAGTGATACGTTTAACTCTGTACAGACGAAACACAGACGATAGTTAGTAAAGCTACGGCATTATAATAATTACCAGTCAAAACGCTCCAATGACGAAAGAAGAACGCAAGACAAGCGTACGTCACTTTAGAACCTACCAGTCAACATTTCCAGCGATAAAACAGAATCCCTAGTAATTAGGTAAAATATACGAGTTAGCAATGTCCACGTACGCATTCACGAAAAGTCAATCGGTTAGCTCGGGTGGTCAAAACTTTCAACTAGAGTCGTTTAAAAAGTTATAAGAGTAAAGCTTTCTTGCGTTCAAACCAAAACCTGATTTTGTTGCTTGAATGTGTTCGATGACAATTTGACCAAACTCTAATGATCAAAAATCCTGATCACATGACCCGTGAAACCTATCTAACTATAGCAGGATACATTCGGTAAACGCCGAATTTAGTGTCTACATATTAAAGTTATTATATCGTTTTTCGTGTGTTCCAATTCGACTTTATCAATGAGAATTCTGGTGTGCCTCTACTGAACATTTATGGTAATGGACACATTGTCAGGAAAATATATTGTACCTGCTTGTTTCAAGTTACAATGCTTTTCGAGTTAGTGTGTGTTTGTATATATATATATATATATATATATATATATATATATATATATATATATATATATATATATATACACACACACACTAGCTCGCCGGCTACGGCTTTGCCCGCGTGAAATTATGTAATGCAAACAGTAACTCTGGATAAAATATGTGATGAAGGCATTTAACAGCTAGCGTACTCAATAACAGTGAACTATAAATGGTCTTAGCTCAGTGTAAAGAGAGCGCGCAATATGCTCGTATGTTATAGCAATTCCCATCGCAAAGTCTTGCACGGGATACGAACCCGTAACCCCACCCCTCCCACACCACAAACTTGATACAATACCTGAGTGAATACTTAAAGGCAGGCCGTGATAATTCTTTCATATGTACAGGCTACAGTCCAAAGAGGTTCCATTTATGAGTAGGTTGGCAAAAAAACAACTGTTTAATTATTTCTCCCTGATCATTCTTTTTTTTTCGGGAGACTGTAACATTTTACTCCTATTCACATCCTTAATTTTCGAATTTCATAAAATACTGAATATGATTTGTAGATATTTACATAAGCTTCATTCTTATCAAAAATCATCTCGATATCTCAACGAGTATAAGCGGTACAGATGATTATTTGAAAACACATTTTATTTTTTAACAGCTTTCAAGGACGAATTTCGAAAAATCCTGGAATTACTTTTTTTTTTATATATTTACTTAACATTTAATTTAAAGCAAAAACCATTCAATATATTACCACTGGTTTAGGAGTTAAGTAGGATTAATTTAAAACACGTTATATTTTTTAAGAGCTTTCAAGGACGAATTACGGCAATTCTAAAAATACTTTTTAGATATTTACTTAAGCATCATTTTAAAGAAAAAAGTCACCTAGCTATCTGAAATGGTTTAGTAGAAATCACGGATTAATGAAAAACACATTTTACAGCTTTTCACCCCTTTAATTTTCGAATTTCGCAAAATAGAAAAATTCACAAATACACATTTCTTCGGGCAATAGTATTAAGTAAAAAAAAAAAATATGATAGCTTTCTTGGTTAATGAGATATCAGGGATTGTTTGAAAACACATTTCACCCCTTTTCAGTCCCTTAGTTATCGAATTTCGATAAATCCTTTCTATGTGGGTGCCTACGAGGCAAGGGGAAGCTTCCCTCAAAATTCCATTGTTCTAGGTCCAGCAGTTTGGGCTGTGCGTTGATGAGTGGATGAGTGAGTGTGTCAGGACACTTCATTTTGTTGATGAGTGAGTGAGTGAGTGAGTGTGTCAGGACACTTCATTTCATATATTAAGATATACATACATAATGTATACTAATACACAAACATGTGTGTATTCCGTACGTACGTACGTACGTAAAGTATGTATGTGACACCATCTGCATTTTATATTATTTTCTTTCTGTATTGGTAATTTATTATTCTTGGATACTGAATGCATTATTCTAATGCAAAATTCATTATTGTTGACGCCAGTGACTTTCGGTGAAATAATTTTGCACGAATTTGTTTAATTGATTTACGTGCACACCTGCAGCCCTGCTTCATGGTCAGTGATTGGCTGTATTTAACTCTCAGTGTCTCGGGGTTCTACCCTCAATTTACGGACGTATGGTGTCGCGGAAACCTTATTCTGATTGGATCAGTCGAATGAGACACACCTATACACTAACACATTCTACCAATAATCCTGAAGCTGAGCTGCAGATGTGCAGGTATTGAAACGAATTGTTGCAAAATTCTTTCCAATTAAAATCGCTGGTTATAATTAAGTATTGTGTATTAGAGCTTTGAAAATTGTTTATTAGTTACCGGTTAGTTTAGTACTGTGAAATTGATTTGTTTTGTTACTTCAGAAGTGTCAGTACTTTAGAAGTATATTGCTTTATATTGTACACATATATATTTATTTCTTATAGTGCATTTTGGCTCATTCTCTCACTTGCACACACGCATGTGTGCATGTACACACACAAAATATTCAAACATCATATATACGCCACGAGTTATTTGCTTAATTCGTCATTCACCAGGATGACAAGTTGTGATTATTATTTATTACCGTCTTTGAACATACAGTCACTTTCAAAATCCAATTGTTCAATTTTTTAATGATACAAAATGTTTGTGTCGTGATACTGAGCGCATAAATAACATGTTACAAAAACATTGTGAAACTATTTTAGGCAAACAACAAGTTACACATATGAATGATATGATGTTAGAAATGTGTTTTTCAAGTATCCAGGTATTCTGTTGACTTACGCGAAACGTAAAACTGTTCAATAAAATGAACAAAGTGTAACAAGCAGCCCACGCAAACTTTCTGCCTGTGTTTGTGATTTGTGTCTGAGCAAGCCGTAGGTTGCAAGCTGTTTCAGCACGCCGCAGGTTGACTTGATCTGTGAAGTGCAAATTGTAGCGACCCTTGCTGTTTGTTGGGCTGCAGAAATAACTCACAACCATTGGCGACCATGAGAAAGCTTAGTTACATCTCTGTGGTCGGCCAGTCTATCATTCTAATCTCCTGGCCTTGCATCAAAGAGAGCCCGATGAATCACACAGATAGTTACACTAAAACCGGCCCGACCGTGGACCTTGGAACATCTACGTGAAGCCGCCAAATAAACGCAGATGACATCAGATGAGCTACAAGCTAGCATGCTAAAATCTCTCGGCAAAGTCACTTTGAAATGTCAGCAATCTGTAGAGACCTAAAATATTCGCGGGTTCACTGAACTATAGGCCTTCAAGAATATCTGTATACTCAAGTAAACAGCAGCTGTCCGCTGCCATTCTGAGATAACACGTGATTAAGTATACATAGGGACCCCTGTTTTTTGCGAAAATAATTTTGCCCTAGTTTGTTTCAGTACCTTACGTGCACATCTGTAAACCTGCTTCATGGTTATTGGCAGCGTGCCTGAGTGAAGAGCCGTACCGCATTTGACTGAGCCAATTACAATAACATTCCTGCAACGCCACACGTCTGTGATTTTCCGGTAGAATCCCAAGGCTGGCGAGAGTTAAAATAGCCAATCACTGACACGGAGCAGAACAGCAGATGTGCAGGTCAGGCACCGAAACAAAGTGAGGCAAAATCCTTTTCGCGAAAATTAGGGATCCCTAAGTATACAATTAGATCCTTCATTAATATTGGTTCAGAGCCTTCCAGAAGCTGTCATATTAGTCAAAAGCCAATTGCGAAAGTGACACGAGCTTTCAATTGTTTTAATTCTAGTTTACTGTGTGTCCAATAAAAAAAATCTTAATTGTATGTATACTTGCTTACAAGTGTAAGGTTATTTTTACACTAGGGTTAGGCGCTGGTCTACGGTGCGAGAGGTCCTGGGTTCAAATCCCGGCTGGGACGTGGATGTTGTGTTGTCCCTTCACTTCCCTTCACCCTCATCGCCTCTAAAAGACCTCGTTGTTAAAGAACTCTCATCGCGTAAGTACGGACAGAAAGTTTTTGCAAAAAGGTTTCTCTCCGCCCTTTTGTTTCAATGCATTACGTTCAAGCAGATCTGCCTTGTGGTCAGTGATTGGATGTTTTTAACTCTTATCGTATTCTGTTTCTATCTACAAATCACAGACACAGACTAAATAGTAATACAGACGTGAAATGACGTGGCGGCTCGTTTGATACGGGCGAACTTTGCCGCTTATTAGCTGCCCGAGGCTGTTGATACCAGCCCCGTGAATGTTTGGTTCCTGGATGTTACTACAGGTTTCCTATTGGCTTGGCTGTCGGCTAACACAGGACAGTCGCCTTAAGCTGATTGGCGGTAGGCGTCTCCGCCTTGTTGCTGGCCAGCGAAGACATTTTGCTTGGGTGTGTGACTAAGTTCGCCGTCCTACCAGTTATTTCACTTCTGTATTCCTAAATATTCTATGTCACAGACGTGTGGTGCCACAGTTAACCTTGTTATGATTGGCACAGTCAAAAGGTAATCGTCTCAACACAAATACACACAGCCAATAACCATATAGTAGAGCTGCAGGTGTGTGCATAAGGCATTGAAACAATGTGGTGCAAGAATATTTTTGCGGAAACTTCCTGTACCTACTCGTAAGAAAATGTTATATAGAAACCCTGAAATTAAAATATGCCATATTTGAATAGATGCCATGATATGGTAAGAATGCACAGCAGAAGCCCGGGCTATTTTGGCTCTGGCATATAACTTTGTTTCACGGAAAATTTTGCTGAATATTTATTTATTTGTCTTTTATTTTTGACGAATATAATTTCAATCTTTCCCTAAAACAATGAAACGATTTTTTTTTAGCACTTTGCTATTAGCTGCGCATTCACCCTACAACCTCAAACTAATATTTTGAATAGGACAAACTAACCTCCCACAAAAATCCCAAAGTAACACTGGTTGACAAGTTAAATTCTTCGATTGCAAACTCCTTTACCCGTAAAATACTTTCACGATTTATTCACTGCTACAGAAACTCTTCCTTGAGTACTATGAACCAATAGCAAACCTGCATGACAACACTCACTGACTCCCGCATTACCTTGTCGGATACAGGCTATAATTGGAAACTTACACGAGGAGCAGTAACCAAAGAACAAATAGCTGAAGATAGAGTGTACGCAGGACCACGGACTAAATATTAGAGGCCAGAAATATTCGCGGGTTCACTGACTTGTAAGCTAGCTTCCAAGAATATTTGTGAAAATGTGCAGACAGCAGGTGTTTATTAACTGCTCGCTGACAGTGAAATGGGCCTGTATTCAGCTACGGTTTAACTATTGGCTCAGCTACGTTCTGAAAGTGTGGAGTAAGCTAATGGCCAAGAGTGAATGAGATGCAGTCCTATAATTGCTGGAATTTTAGCATGGGCATAAAATAAATCGCGAATTTTTCAGGTCTCTACTAAGTAGTAATACAGACACGAAATGACGTGGTGGATCGTTTCGTATTTGCGAACTTCGCCGCTTATAGGCTGTCCGAGACTGTTGATGCCAGCCTTTGGTATTTAGGCTCGTGCATGTTACTGCAGGTTTCCTATTGGCCTGGCTGCCGATTATCAGAGCAGCTGCTTCCAGCTGATTGGCAGTAGGTGTTTCCGCCATGTTGCTGGCCAGGGAAGCCATTCTCCTGGCGTGTGTGACTACATAATATTTAGGAATACAGAAGTGAAACAGCCTGTAGGACAGCAAACTCAGTCACACACGCCAGTAAAATGGCTTCTCTGGCCAGCAACATGGCGGAGACGCCTACCGCCAATCAGCGTAAGGCGGCTGCTGTCCTAGCTGGTAGCCAGGCCAATAGGAAACCTGACGTAACATGCAGGAGCCAAACAGACACGGTGCTGGTATCAACAGCCTCGGGCAGCCAATAAGCGGCGAAGTTCGCCCGTATCAAACGAACCGCCATGTCATTACACGTCTGTATTACTAAATATTCTGTGTCAGAACTATGGAGACCAATAACTTGCCGTTGAAGCCTCAATATTTCCCGACATCTATTTACCGAGCAACAGGTCCGGCCCTTTTTGTACTAGAATTTAAAAAAAAAAATTATCGTAAACGGTAGCAGAATTAAGGTGTGCATGGCCACGCCGACATTCAGACTCAGTTGGAGCAGCGGTAAGGGGTGGCCTTTATCCAGAGGACACAATCCGGTGACGACCTTTTGCAGGAGAGCGGGGGCGTGATACCGCGTCGCCGTCGCTAAGTGCAGAAATGAAAACGAGTCGTGCGAGAGTCAACAACGTGACCACAAATGATAGAGGCTGTGATCGTGGAGTGATCCGACTAGCACGATGGCGCCGGGACACGTTTTATCGTGCGGCCCGTACGTTGTGGCACGCCTTACTGGTCCGTTTTCTCGCCGTAGATAATTTGACTGGGCGGACCGTTTCCTCGCAACTAGCTGAGAGGATATCCTCGAATAAGAATTCACGTACCTTACGTTTTCTCAGCAACTTATCGATATATCCAATGAGTTTTATTGAAGCTATCTTCGAACTACACAGTAAAAAATAAAATTGTTGTTTTGCGGAAAAAAAGTTCTTCGGAAACTAGTTTCCAAAAAAATTTTTTTTGTAAGTTTACAAATAAATTGTAAAATTTACAGAAAATGCTTGTAAATAAACAAAATGGTCTGCACATTTACAAATATTTATGTGTATTAAAAAGTAAATTGTACATTTACAAATAAATCCTTGTACTTTTTACAACAAATGTATGAAGTGACACAAAAAATCTCTTGGCTATTAGTTTCCAAGAAATTTTGTTCTGAAAGTATAAGATATTTGGTAAAATGTGACAGGTCGTCGAAGATTATTTTCTTTCACGTCAAACACTCTGACCACAAAAATATATCCTGCTAGTTCCTACTGGTATTTGAATAATTTAGACCAATTTTATGACCTACGACATTCTTGTAGTGCCTAGACAGGTAAATGTTTCGACATTAGTTTACATGCGTTTTCTGGTAAAAGTACAATTTGTTTTACTCTGTAGTTATGTATGAGAATACCATATGCGCGTATGACAGACGTTCGGTAAAATAGGATATGTCCTCTTTTTTATTTATTATTCTTGCTTCTGTCCGGAAATTTTCTTGGTCCTAAAAATATTAATCGGATAGGATATAACATTAACTACGTTATTCCCAATTTCTGTTCGTACACTGTAAACCTTGTAAACGTTATACATATGTTCATCCAAATTTCGCGTTATCATTCGGCAGCAGACTGGACGGCAAATTACTGCTGTTGGCCATCAGTTAGTGTGGTACGCCTGAAGGTGTTTTCCAACCAATGGTGTGAATGCAGTTGTAAAATTCCTGCTATCCTGTAGTACGGACATACAAAAATACGAAGTGTAAGTATTGGCTAGCGAATTCTAGTCTATTGTCAAATAATATAGGCAGATATAATATTATATCGCGAAATTTTTTTGAAAATATTGTGTGCTAACATATCCTTTAAAACGGCGTAGTTTCTTGCAACATTTATGATACTTCTGACACAACGTAGCTGTCTGCAGACCAGTAACAGGCAACAAATATTACAACAACGGGATTCTTATTGGCTCAGTCAAATTGGGTAACAAGTCCACGTACAAACTAAAGCCAGCAATCTTCCGGTAAGCTGAACGTGTGTTGAAATGCAGCAAACAGTCAAGTTTTCCCGCGATAAACAATCTTCTCTAAATATAGGCGATTCGTGATAAAGTGGGCATTTTTGAAGCTCTAGTTTCAATTTTTTTTTTAGATAGTTAATTGTTTCCTGCCACTTGTTAATCATAAAAAAACCAGCATAAGTAAAAATTAGTGCATATGCTATACTATAATCAACACCTGACGTCTCAGGTACAATTAACATTTTTAAATTATTATTACAGAGAAGTCTGGGGCCACGTTTGTCGAGCGGTCTGACCTCCCGCCTCCCACCTAGGCGATCCGGGTTCGATACTCGGCGGATTTGGTCCCTGACGTTTCACACGAGGGAAACGTGGCGGACGTTGCCACTGGTCGCCGGGTTTTTCCGGGGGATCTCCAGTTTCGCCCAGCTCTTTCATTCCAGGACTGCTCCACACATCATGTCTCCCTTCTCTAGCGCTGAAGACCACGATGTTACAAGCGCCGAGCAAAATGTCTTCACTTCCAGACAAGACGGTATTCAAAAGTGCTAACTTTGTCCTGAACTACCGTAACCATCTTCAGCAGAAGGCCGCGGCCTTAGATCTGGCAACCCTGGCAGGAAGGGTCATTTTAACACTTCTTTGTCTCGCTAAAAGCAGTGGCTGCCTCTGATTCGCCGGTGTGTAGGGCAGAATAACGAATCAAGTGCAGCCGTTGCCTTTGGAGAGCTAAAAAAATGACCCTTCCTGCCAGGGTTGCCAGATCTAAGGCCGCGGCCTTCTACTAAAGATGGCTATGGAACTACCTATAACGCGAAATGTGTACGTACCTAACTACAGTGAATTACACGCACCTTAACAACGCAACGGTCCATGGTTATTGCCGACGGGTTTATCCTGTGTTCGGAATTCATTCACAAGCCTAGCTTCTGCTATGTTTTACAAAATCTTTTTATCTCTATCACCGAAAACCAAGCCGACGTCCCATTGTTTGCCATTACGAAACAAGCAGTTAGCTTCAGTACACAACATTCACAAAATAATCTATTTCTGTAACACGCAACTACTTTCAAAATAATACCAAGGAGAAAACCTTACTTACCATTGTATGTATATTTATATAGAAGTGAACCCTTCTATACCGGTTTTGCCACGCTCATTTTCTTGCGTAAATTGACTAACGCAGTGTTAACGACATTTTTCCGCCGAGAGATACACCAAGGCCTTTTCCTTGAAAAATAGGCCAGCTTCATATCTGTGTGTGCATCGGTGTGATTTAGACACTTCCCTCGTGTAACCTTCGTAAGATGGGTCAGCTGATGCTGGCGATTCTGTACTAGTTTTATTTACATATAATTAGTTGGCTACAGTGTATTGTTTTCTTCAGGTTTTAAATGTTATGCGAGGTTACACTTTTCCGCTCACACTTACCTGAGTTCTGAAGTAAACAAATAACATCGTATTATAGCGCCTTGCCAGGTGCTGATCGGCTCAGTTTGTGCAGCGCGCCGACGTACAATTTCCAAAGTACAAAAGAGTCTCATAACAAATAATCCCGCACTTAAAAAAAAAAAAAAAAAAAAAAAAAAAACTCACAGAAAACTGTAATATATTTTCCAATCTTTAATATTGTTCCTCAAAATATTAGGGTCACTATTAGATGTTTCATAGAGATTAGCTACCCGATTGTAAACAGCACGCCATTTCAGTAATTTGCGCCTAGAGGTTAGGGTGATATGTCCATAGACTGATATGTGATGCGCGTGAGTAACTTAACCATAGCAATTCCACACATCCTGGCCTTGAGCACACTTATCCTGGGCTGCAGAAATATGTGAGTGCGTGTAACAAATTATACACAATAGTTTTCTAACTAAACATTTTCTTTTGCAGATATGAGGCACTCGGAACATAAGTGGCGAATGTCTTTTGACACTGTTCGTCGTTATCTGGTCTCAAACGATTATATTTATATAAAAATCTCAGCTTACATTTAGTTAGCCCAGATTATAACAAGAACAATGATTGGTGATTTCTAAAATAGAGAAACGAAAGGTCTTCTTGCAAACATATTTAACACAAGAACGTATATTTTTGGACACACACCACTTTCATTCTGAATGTCTCATACGTTAAAAAAAATTAGTATAAATAATTCAATAAAATATGCTACACTGCGGAAGTTGACATTGTTTTACGTCCAGCCCTGAATTCATACAGTTCAATTAAAGAGGATTGTTGGATAACAGATGCAGCCATTTAGGATTGATCCTATATTTCGACGCATACACACAAGTTGAACATCAGCAGACCGACAGCCTTGTCATGATGTCGTATATGCACATAAAGTGTTCAGGTTGTCAGTCGAACCATTCGCAATAACAAAAAAAAAAATTGTGTAGATGACTTATTTTCTTTCAGAGAACGATTAGGAATAGTCGCAAAGACTACGCCTGTAAAATTCGTGTTAGCACATATACCCGTATCGTCTTGATTTGCCATCTACTTCTTGGTCTGCCGAAGATTTTTCTTCCTTTGGAGTGTACTGTAATAGTTTGTTTTGGAATAGGTTCCTTAATAATTCTTTATATGAGTTCTTTCCATTTTTTTTGTAGGGATCCCTGATTTTCGTGAAAATAATTTTATATCAACTTTTTCCAGTGCCTTGCGTTCAAATCTGCAGGTTTCTTTATTCTCTCTCTTGCACTGTTTGGGTTCTACCAGCAAATCACAGACGTGTGGTGTCACAGTCACCTTCTTCTGATTGGCGCAGTAAAACGACAGACATCTCTGTGCTATGACACGCTACCAATAACCATAAAGTACAGTTGTAGATGCAGTGTGCATTATTCGTTTCGGGAAAATCAGATGTTCCATACTTTTAAGTTGTACCTAAATTCCTACAGTCATCCGAATAGTCTCAGTTTTTTATTGTATCTTCTTGTTACTACTTGGACTGTTCTCAAAAGTCCCACCTAGGATGCTTGTGTTCTATAATCCACAATCCATAATTACACTTCATTTCAGCTCATAATTAAATCATTTTCACTTCCATATAATTCAAAGAACACTGTACGGATTTGAAAAAGAACAGAACCGTTTGATTTACTGGCGTGTACTCGTTAAAGAGGAAACAAAGTATTGAAAAAAGTGGAAATGGCATTGTGATGGCTTCGACTCTCAGTCATTCTGGCATCTGTAGTTTAGTTCTTTGTTTTTCAACACGTACTATAAAATAGTATTGTAGCAGATATAATTAGCGTGTAATTGGTTTAAAACGAGAGTGATCAGGAACTTGGAGCGGGCGAGTTCTACGGCTAAACTCTCACCTTATCGCCTGTATACGCAACTGGCGTCTGTCTTCCCATTGAAGGAACTTCCTTACATGCGCAACATACCTGCGCGTTAGAGACTAACAAATGACGGAGCTTCACTGAAAGAGAAAAGCATTGATGTGTGTATTATTCTTCTGTTAAAATAGGAATACTGTTCAGATTAGTTGTCGACACTATATGGATTGTACTTAATAATACGCCCTCCAAAATTATCAACATGTTGTGTAAAACAAAGATGGTCTTTGCTCCTTATACTGAGCAAATTGTTTTAGGAATAACCCAGACAGTAGCGACAACCTAACTAGACTATTGTCATTATTTCAACAGAAGTATGGCATTTAAAACAATACTTTTCTTTCAGTGTAAAGAGGCGACCTTGCATCTCCAGAACGAGCCTAGCGCCGAACTAACGAGCCGATTCCCGCCGATCAATTTTTACTATGGGACTTAAGCAGTGATCATATAATTAATTGGTGGAAAGTCTGTAGTAAGCTCACTGTAAGTTTCTTAGAGTTTCACATTCATCCGGCTAGTACTCTTTGAAGTACGGCAACCTAGAAAGACAGATTTTAGGTCCTTTGGAGGGCCTAGAAAGAGTGTTTTCAATAAACATGGCCTCTTAACAATGACATTACGTCCTTATCGGAAGTTTTTTTTTGTCGTACATTGGCCCAATGGGCAGGTGAGGAATAGTTTCGTAAATCAACGTATTAGTGTACACACTACAGCACTCTTGAAGAGCGTGGTAGGCTGTGGGCTTAGTTCCGAGATATGTGTATTGTCCTCAGTGGTAGTGCTGCATCTACTCCCCTGTGGTGCGGGTAGGGGTGGTGGGGGCATGTCGCGGGAGTGGCTACCGATGTCTCGCTGGTCTACTTGATGATTTGTATGTTAGGAAGAGGGAG
Organism: Medauroidea extradentata; assembly: GCA_003012365.1. NCBI lineage: Eukaryota > Metazoa > Arthropoda > Insecta > Phasmatodea > Phasmatidae > Medauroidea > Medauroidea extradentata. The sequence goes on along the minus strand of PNEQ01052368.1, from coordinate 44,928 downwards.
GGGGTAGGTCATGCACTGGTGGCGACGAGCAGCGACAAGGAGACGTCGCTTGTCCGGCGAGTGCAGAGACTTGCTAGACAACCACCGCCGACGTGGAAACACCTCCCTCCCTCATCTCACCTACCAGGCACACAGGACTGTGTTGTTCGTTTTCTTGTGACCCATGGGTGGACGAAGGTTGCCTGCAGGTTGGCCTCACTGCCGTGTATATACGCCTGTATCACCCCCCTCCCTTCCCGGGGACATTTTCATACTGGAAGATGTGTGAGGAAGGTTACCACGCCTGTGGAAATGTACGGGTGACAGATAGAGATTTATTTTATATACAAGCTAAAATTCCAGCAACTATAGGTCTGTATCACGTTCACAGTTGGTCGTTGACTTACTCGACACTTCCTGGAAGTAGTTGAGGCAAAAATAAAACTGTAGCTGAATACAGGCCCATTTCACAGCGTCAGCGAGCAGCTAATTAACAGTTTCTGTCTGCACGATTTCAAAAATATTCTTGCAGGCTAGTCTACAATTCAGTGGACCCGCGAATTTTCCCGGTCTTTAGTGACAGGTAGAGATGATATGTCGCCAGAATTTGTTGTACCAACATACCCTATAAAACACCGTAGTTTCTTGCAACATGTGTGATTGGATGATGTATGTATGACACAGCGCAGCTGATTGCAGACCAATAACAAGCAACAGATATTACAATATATTGGCTGAGTCAAGTAAGGTAACAGTTCCAGGTACTAACAAAAGCTGAACGTTCGTTCAAACCCAGTGAACTGTCAAGTTTTCCCGCCATAAATCATATTCTCTACTGATTGGAAGATTACCTTTATCTTAATTAACTTATTACAAACGAAACTGAGATAAAATACAATATTATTTTGTGTTTAGGATCGTTGATGTAAATCTCAAACCTCTTTTATTATATACACTTTATCCAGGTAACATTCAAGGGAAATATTGACGTGAAAGGTCACTGTCAAAGGTCAAGGACAAGGGACATAGTTTCATACAAGATGACGACCTAGCCTATAGTTGCTGAGCGCACCAAAGTTTAGCCGAGTCCTAACGCCTACACTGTAAATGAACATGGCATTTGTAGAGATGTTATATCGCAAAAATTGTTTGTGCCAACATACTCTTGAAAACACCATAGTTTGTCGTCACGTGTATGACTGGGCGATACATGTCTGATACACTGTAGCTGTCTGTAGACTAGTAACAGGACATTAAATATTACAAAAGCGTGATTATTATTTGCTCAGTCAAATAGGGTAACAGCTCCACGTACAGGGAAAGCTTTTGATAACCTGAGCGTACGTTGAAACCCAGCAGACAGACAAGTTTTCCCGCGATAAACCATCGTCTGTAGGTATTTGGCATCTCGCAGCACTGAAATTAGCGCTACACGAGTCTCATTCTCACTGATCCAACGCCATAGGCGCCATCAAAAGCGAGCCTATGTTTCAGCATGAGAGTCATCTTCAGCAGCTGAGATCCCGGCAGAAACCGACCAAGACTGTTACATCACCACGCCACGAGGCTGAGACGGGAGGTACAGTGGTTGACGCCGCAGGAAAAGGAAGTCGTCAGGGGAAATTATGGGCCCGTAGGAGGTAGATGGCCGACGTAATCGGCCGTCGAACGCATAGTCGAAACATGAGATGTGGTCGCTTCTACCAGCGCGTCTTTACATTTTTTTTTTTTTTTTTTTTTCAAATTTGAATAACGGCAATTGCTGCACGACTCGTTGTAAAAGTCGTTGTTTTGGTTTGCAGCAATTTGATACTCTACGTTAACTACCCATTCGTATCGCGGCTATACAATCAGTAGTAATCCTCCCGCGACTTTACCCGCGTGTGTAACTCATAGCAGCTAATATTTTCTTAAATCGAAGGACCTATTTTACACCAGATAAGTAGTTCGATCATCAAGTATTCAGAAAACCAAGCTACTAGTTGAGCTAATCATACAGCAGGCTACGTAGCTATAGCTGTCCACCATGGATCTCATTTATTCATAGTAATAGCAAAACATGTTGAAGATGTGCGACCAGTCGGATGAAGAAGCCGCCTGTCAGCGGTAAAACGTTACGGCTACGAAGTTCGAGAGTAATAAGGACGATTGTCACACACTTACAACTTGCTTCATAGCCTTTACACACTGGAAATTCAACATGCGTGTAGTCGTCCCGTCAGTGACTCTCCCCCTGATAGAGACTTTAAGTGGTGTTCTTACAATGTTGCGGCACTCTAGCAACTGTAGAAGTACGATGCGTTTGGCCCAGAAAATCCGTGAATTTACTTTACTGCAAGCAAGAATACAAAAGTACATTAAATACTTTTCTCCTGCGATTGTAATTAACTCATCATAATTTCTACTCACATCGGGGAGCTTTGATCCATTAATACATTCATGAGCGGTAAGATTTCTGCACCACTTTGTTTCAATGCCTTACAGTACGTCATTAAAACAAAATGGTGCAAATATAATATATGTACACATTGGCAGCACTACTTTATGGTTATGGGCAGCGTATCTTTCTTCAGACATGTCCATCACCTGACTGTATCAATAAGAACAATATTTTATAGACACCGTACGTCTGACTTGCCAGTAGAGTCACAAGACAAGTAAGATTTAAAACCTCCAATCACTGACCTCCTGGCAGAAGCTTTCGCAGCCATTGTCCTGGCTGGCTTGGCTTCCATGCTTGAGTCGCTTCTGGTTGGTTGCCGAACGTTGCATCTTCTTGGTCACAAAAAACGACTAGAAACTCTGGATAGGCAAGATATTCTCAGAGTTCCCGTCCGTGATCGGTTGTCCAGGCAATCAACGGGGAATGGACAGACTTCGCGAATTATCTCCTGGGGCAGTCAAACGCTGACAATATCATCTGATTGGCAGTTGTGGTGGCCAACCACTGCCGGCCTCTTCTGATCAATTGTTAAATTTTCCAGCGTTTTGTCGCATGCAGTGGTGTGTGGTGAATGTGTTGCAAGGTACTCTGTGTTTGTTCCCAACTGTACCTGTTTACTTATGCAGTTGTGCTGTGGACATAACAACACGTGTTTAAAATATGCCTCGGTTTAGGTCATGAGTAGAGGCACGATTATTTCGCGTAGTCATCTGGTAGCAGCTTAGACTTCTCAGTCCTATACACACACTGGCTACAGTCGAATATTCATTGGCTTCTAACCGTACACGCAGGTATCGCGTGTGTTCGCAACCATTTATTTCCTTATTTATTACTGGTTTGCAGTCGTCAAATGTAATCCAGAACAACTGTCATCCGATCACAGTAATGGCAGTGAAGTATACATCATTGACGTTCAACCTGACCTAATATCAATACGCGAAATACTCGTGGCTCTGGTCATGAGCGATCGCATAACGTTCAGTTTGACCTGAATCCAGCACTGTACCCACAGGTTTCTGCTTTGTTTGTACCATAACTGTACAGGAGTGATAAAACTTCAGCTTACCTACCTACAGCTCATCACACGCAGCTCGTCGCCTGGCAGATATTTTTTGTATATTTTTTTTAGAAGGGGACTCCAGGATTTGCTCAGCTTGTATCAGTCATCTTTGCTTATACTGCCATTATTTATCAAGATTTCGACAGCTTCGCGACCTGTTCTTGATTCGTAATTGTTGATACTGGACATGACAACGAACTTTTTGAAAACTCTTTTGCACTATGTAGGCTATTGTAGTCGGTGGGTGACTGGTCTGAGATTGTTGAGATATATATATATATATATATATATATATATATATATATATATATATACACACACACACACACACACACACACAATGAATATAGCTCCCAATGTTTTGTGAAAATAATTGTTTACCAGACATGTTTGAATGCCTTATGCGCACATCACGTTTACAATTCTGCTTCATGATCAGTGATTGGTCTTTTTAACTCACGCTGTATTGCGGTTCTACCAGAAAATCATTGACGTGTATTGTCGCAGTAACCTTATTCTGATTGGCACAGTGAAACGAGTGACGCCTCTGTACCATGGAGGTATTAGTCTATGGAGTGGCAGCTGCCGTACATTTCAATAGTTATCATGTGAAGCCGATCATTTTCGAACATTTTCGAACTGCGCATGTGCAGGACGTTATTTTTCACGAGTCGCCATATTTTGGGTGGCAAAACAATAGCAGAAAGCAATGTAATTATGTAATTTTTTACAAAAATTCGCGCAAATTTTCTATTTGAATCGTACACAACAGTTTACAATTGCTTCAGAAATACAAAAAAACACCTAATTAGCTCTCGCTGCGTGTATGTACTTTATAAACTTGATGAATTTAAATAAAAGTTTCTTACCTGTTAAAAGATAATCCTCCGCAACGATCGAATATGTTTGTAAGGCCAAGAGCTGCACAAACTTTCACCATAATGTGTAGTTAACAAAAAACTAAAACATTTTCATTCAGCTCAATGCTTTATTTACATGTTTTTGCCACCACTAGCTCTATCCTTGTCTTTAAACGTCGTCTGTTGGCCGGCTTCAAATTTGCTCAAAGGCTTCTACTCCATAGACTAATACCTCCATGCTCTGTACAAGGACACACTACCAATAGCCATGAAGCAGCTGCAGATGTACACGTTAGGTAATGAAACAAGTTATACTATTTATTTTTCACCAAAAATCAGTAGCTCTATGTACTGTATACCTACTCGAGACGCTGGAAGACCAATCGCGTGTTATCACGGTATCATCCAGCAGCCAATCAGTCAGTGGTGTTTACTTCAGTACCCAGACATTCTTGGAGGCAAGCCTGAACCCGTGAAATACTCGAGTCTATAGTTACAGTCTGTCGTTTTGTGTGGTGATAACATTTTACAGATATAGAAGCCTTATAAACCACGACTATTCACAAATGCTGAACATGTGGGTCCTAGTACGTTCGTAAAGCAAAATAATAGGGTTACAAAACAACTGGCGTGCGTCACACAATACTTGTAAACTATTGTTAATGCAACTTGTTATCTTAAATTATTTCTGTTGTGTTGGTGTCAGGATATTAGCCTGACAACCGGCGAAGTTTTCTGCAGTAAAGTTTTGTACCTACCTTAGTTGAGTCAGGCTTCATATTATAATTTGAAACTAAGTGAGGTGGCGCGACGGTAGCTGATTTGACTCGAATTCGGGAAGACACGGGCTCGATCCCCGTCTCCGGCCATCCTGGTTTTAATTATCCTTAGTTTCCCAAAATGTCTCCATGTGAATAACGGGATGGTTATTTAAAATTGTCCATGGCTGACTCCATTCTATTTTCTGTCCTTGTGTAGAGTTATTAATTCCTTTACTGATGCTATGAATTTGTTTTGTTGCGGTGCTGTTAAGCTGACTAGAAGCATTATTTCGCTAAACGGAACATTAAAAAAACTAGAGAAACGATTAAACTGGTCACATTAGTGATAACTATTTAATATTATGAGCACATTTTCGAAATTTACTCACCTAAAATTGTTCTAAAAAGGTTGCTTTTGTTACTTTTACTTACAACATTGCACTCTCAATAACGGCTTAGTAAATTGCTACATTTTGAAAAGAATTCTCGTTAGTAAAAGTTGTCAACTTGTCAAATTTCGTAAATTGTTGTTAAAAGTCTTCGCAGCATGAAACACAGGGTGTCGCAGCAAATATTTAGTCAAAGCTTTTCCTCTACATTACTATAATGAAGTCTGCATTACTATTGTCGTCCCTATACTAAAAATAATTACATTGTGCATTGAGTTTCGTCTGTTAAACTGATCGTTCTCTATTGTAACACAAGCAACAGATAGTCATGTAAACGTTATAAAAAGTTTTCTCATACTTATAAAACCTTCAGAGATTAAAATAATTTTTTTTTTTGCAAAATAACGAATTGGCAAAACCGAAAGGTTATTTATAAATATATGTATAACAAAAAACTGTGTGGTGCATGAATCAACAGTGAATGCATTAATTTAGAATTGCAGGTTTTTAGGAGTCAATATGCAAAAATAAAGAAGAGCAACAATAAAGAAACTTTATTGCCAAAATTTTTAGCAAAAATATTTCCTAATATGATGTATTTCTGCAACACGGTCGCTGAAGCTGAAATGTGGAATATTTAGTTCCGGCTGTAGATAGTCTTGACACAGAATGTTTTAGAAGGTAAAGGCAGGCGCAATATTAGTCCTACATCATGAATTGATAGGGTCACAGCTAAATGTCTCACTGAGGCGAGTTGTTGGTGAGAAGACTGCACACCAGTTCACTGACTTGCGCCTAGAGTCTAGGGTGAAGCGTAATGTGCATGTTGAGTCGTCCTTACAGCTCCTACACATGTAGGCCTCGAGCATGTAAAAACACGCGGCCACCTTAATGTGTACATTTAATACAGACGATATAACGTGGAAATAGTGGGTTGTGGATTGACTGAGGTAGCAGGTGTGAGTGAACCATGGAGGGACGGCTGTACTATAGTTGGTCCTTGGCAGAAAGAATATAAATTCGGCAGTGTAGGGAAACCCCGACCTTGTGGTGATTCTTGGCCCAGTCACCTCGGCATCCACAGTGTGTGAGAGGGCATAGAGCACCAGGCAGGCAGCCAGGCGTCCCGGGGCTTCGCTGGCAGCTATTCACGTCGACACTATGTCCCCCGCTGTGCTCGTCACATGGGCTTCCTGTAAACACGCCTTGCATCTAGACGACCGTCTACATCCTAGTGTTGCCCTCCTACCTTTATTCCACACTCCACAACGTTAAGATTGCGTGTTAGATAAATAAACACTGAAAACATAAATTGATTTCTACGCTTTTTTCGAAGCCAATATGGATAAAACACTCAATGACAATCCTAGATAATGGTATTTGCCAACTTTATAGGTAATTATTTATCCAGAATTACAAATTCATTACTCGCGATCTCTTGCGCCGCAGTTAAATGCACGAGGTTCCGGCGTCAGAGATTGTGCCTCAGAAGTTCGTAACACTGGAAACAATTTTGTTTAAAACGCTGGCTAAAAATATTGTCTAGGATTGCTATTTTTTTGAACTTCGCAAATGGCCTTTAAGAAACCTACATTTATATATTAATGCTTTTAGCGTTGAATTATGTACCACGCTCTCTTAAGGTGGCCGTCTGTGTGGACGTATTTGGTGTATTCGAGAACTAGAAATGTGGAAGCTATAAGGAGGACACAGCAGGCGCGTCACGTCTTTCCCTAGCCTCTGAGCGCAAGTGTCTGAACTGGCGTGCGTTCTCCTTGCCGCCAACTTGCCTTTATGAGACTGTTAGTGGTGACCATGGTCTAAGACGAAGAGGTCTTGACACTGCCTGTGCTATCCAGCATGAGAAAGTTACCCCCTTTTGTCGCCGAGCGCTAGTAGTCATTTGGTGAAAGATTTGTCTTGTTTACATCTGGCGGCGTTAATATTTTTACAATTATTTATATAAAATTATGTTTATATGGTAATTTGGTTTTGTAGATATGTGCTTCGTATCCATTAATGCATTGGCATGCGTGGAACTGTTTATATATGTCGTCTGAAAAAAATTATGTGCTATTGTTTTAGTAAATAAATTCGAACAAAATCTATTATTTCCTGCCGTACAAAATTTTAGAATAATTGCAATGTGTGTCTACACGTGAAAGAGTGAAAATCTAAATTGTATGGTTGAGAAAATAAATGTGTACCAATACAATATTACATTTCAATTTTTTTCTTCTATGTAATACATGCAATTCCGATAACAACTTCACATTTTAAGCTAAGCCAAATACAAAACAACACAAATCTTCTACTAAATTACTACTAGCGCTCGGCGACAGAAAGGGAGTCACATTTTATTCCTCAGTGTCAAGACCTCTACCTTTATAGACCATTGTGGTGACCCTATATCATTTTGTGACGTAGTGTAAAAGAAAAAGGTGTATTATGCACCTTATAGCTTTATAAAAGATTCTACGCCAAGGTCTTCATACACTAAAAACGACAGCAAACACGCCCATGTTCGTGATTTTCGGCTGCTAAAATATATGTTGTGATTATTACTAACGAACGTGACATGGGTATGCACACGCATAGCGTTCTTCGAATGTTGTTTCAAACCAGAGATCACTCGTGCAATGAACAGTTTTCCAATAATCTGGTATAAGTCATTCGGAATAAAGTGAGCACTAAAGATTTATCCTTAAAAAAAAAAATTGTATAATTGTAATAGCTCATCTAAGTAGGCTGCATTTAACACTGATAGCCCGCCATAAGAGTTTGAAAAATTCATTTAAAAAACAACAATTACCTGGATAAAATAAAAGCAAGACACAAAATTAAACGTAATTAAATGAAAAAAATTAACGGCAGACAATATTATGATAGTTATTTGGAATAAAAAAAAACAGGATAATAACGTTCATGACTAAGTTTGTAGGCGCGAGGTAAAACTATATCCCTTGAGAGCGGGAGATCGCGGTGGTTGAGGGGTTATGCCTCTCGCCTCCCACCAAGGCGATCCGGGTTCGGTTCCCGGCGGGGTCGGTCTCCGGATGTTTGCGTGTGGGAATCGTGCCGGACGATGCCGTTGGTCGGCGAGCTTTCTCGGGGATCTCCTGTTTCCCCCGCCCATTTATTCCGGCGCTGTTTGTACTCACTTCATGTCACCACTCACCAGCGCTAACCAAGATCTCTTCACTTCCCTTCAGAGCGGAAGCACGTGTCTTTATCATCTCTTGGGGCGTTCGACTATTGCTATGAGCTGTTCCAGGTTATATGAACACTTTTCAAGTTTCTTTTGTCTACGATAATAAAACTATAGTATCTCCTAACACAATAACTTGCAGTTCGGTGTAATCTATACAGTTTATGTATTACTCGAGTTGCTTAATATCTGTCAAAATGAGACGATATGATAAATGGTATCTACCCGTGGTGATGTCTTCGTCGGATTCTGCCTGGATCTCAGCTACGGAAGACGACTCTCGTGCTGAAACAAAGGCGTGCTTTCGTTGGCGCTATGACATTGGGTCAGCAGGAATGAGACTCACGTGGTGCTAATTTCAGTGCTAGAAAGTGCTTGATTACCCGTGAGTAACTTAAAACCTGAATTTTTTATACCGATGCAGTGCAGAGCATTCGCACTGCCGGTAACAATATGTCTTCACGTTCAACTCTAGACGTCATTGGATTTAATACATCCTCGAGTAACTTTTTTTTACCTTGCGCATGTGCGACCAAGGTCAAAGGCACAAAATCGGACGATAAAGCGCGAAGGTTGCCTCCGGCTGGCGTATGTAATGCAATGTCGCCTCTACGTACAAGCCACTCAACGGGCGCGCAGAACTTTGCTAGTACTGTACTCATTTTCCAATGGGACTTCAGGCGGTAACCATATCATTTTATTTGTGAGAAGTATACTTTGAATTCCAATGAGTGCTTCTATTTGTGCGTTTTTTGAATCCTGCTGGTATATATCCAGATACGGCAATCTTGAAAAGGTAGTTTTTTGCCATTTCGGAGGCCCGAAAATCGTATTTATAACACGCATACAGAATTTTTAAACTTATAACGTCATACAGTGAAGTGTTTGTTATTTTCGTAGACGAACCATTTTGATGCACGTTAAGTAGTTTCGTCAACAAAATGATTACTCACAACTCGCGGCAACGCATTTCAAGCGCTGGTAAGGGACCGCGTTAAGGCGGCCACCTACCTCACGCTTCAAAAGCGCTCCAATGTGTTCGCAAATACGTTTTTCCTACGAAAATATTCCACGTGTGCCCATTCTGCCAACGAGCGAAAAGAAAACAAACTTCAGACAAGGTCGGAATCTCATTGTTAAAACGCCACGCTCATTAAAAACCCTGTTTCTAAGCTCTCCAACATGGCTAAAAACGGCCTTTTCAGACTTCCGTACTTCAAAATATACTAACCGGATGTATGTGAAACTCAGATTGCGACCTGCACTGAACTTAGTTGCAGACTTTCCAACAATAAAATTATATGGTCGCCGCTTAAGAGGGCGTGATACATAATTCAACGCTAAAAGCATTCATCTATAACTGTAGGTTTCTTGAAGCCAATTTGCGAAAAGTAAACAACAGCAATCCTAGACAATAATTTTAGCCAACGTTTTAAACAAAATTGTTTCCAGTGTTACGATCTTCTGAGGCACAATCTCTGACGCCGGAACCTCGTGCATTTAACTGCGGGGCAAGAGATCACGCGTAACGAATTAGTAATTCTGCATAAATATTTACTCACAAAGTTGGCAAATACCATTATCCAGGATTGTCATTGAGTATTTTATCCATATTGGCTTCGAAAAAAGCGTAGAAATCAATTGAGTTTTTCAGCGTTTATTTATCTACCACGCACTCTTAACGCCCCATAGTAAAAACCGTTCGGCGGGAACCTTGCACGCTAGTTCAGCGCTTGGCTCGTTGAGGCGATGCGGCATTTGATGCGCGCTTCAAGGTCGACCTTATTGCTCCGTCGCTTTTGAGCCTCTCACGCGCGGATAGACGGCGCCCTTAAGAGATAGTATGGACCTGGTGCGTGAGACGTGCTGTAGCCTGGCACGGAAAGTAATTTTTTGTTGTATAACTAATATAAATGTTTCCTATGCGTCTATTTACGAAAAGAAGACACACTTTAAGCTGCCGTCCGCTTATGTTTTATAAGAATGATTTCCTAGCTACTCAAAAGTGCAAAAAATTACTTTTTCACGTTGCTGTAGCTGAGAAACTATGAACCGTACTCGGAAAACTAAATCGTAGAAACTTGCATTAGATTTTACCACATACTTTCCACGAGTAAAATAATAGGGTAATCGCTTGAAGTTCTACTGAAACACTCTTTATACGATAACACTGCGCGTTAGCTTAGTTCCTTCGCGCCTAGAGGCGATGAGGTGTTTGATGACAGTGTTATATTCGACTTATTGCCTTCCACATTTCCGTGCCTCGAAAAAAACTAGCGTCCACTAACTCTTAAGTTATGTTATCGAATAATTATCCAGAGTAACATTTTGCAGTGTGACGAAAAGTTTAATTTATTGTTTATTTATTTTTCAATGCTTGGGTTTTACATTACGTCAATAGCAAAGTCACTGGGGACTATAACACACAACTTTAAGGTAGCCGGAACCGGGAGTTGAACCCGGGTCTTCTAGAATACGAGTACAGAGTACAACGAGTTATATGTGCGCCATCACGCGCGGTGTGTGTTGCTTTATGCCTGTTCAAATAGCGATCTAAATATTACTGACTCAAAAATAGGTGAAATGTGTTCATAACCTCAATAAGTTTCAGATTTTCTGTCAGGTAAAAGCTGCGAAAAAAAAATGCATACAAAAATAGCGAACCGATTAAAAAAAAAGAGTGTTAGTGCAAGTACAGTAACGGCTGCTCATAACGATGGACTAAGTTGTAGCATTTTAACGGCAAACTAAAATGTTGTTAAATAAAACTCATGTCATTGCATAATGTCTGCTTTGTTGTTCAACATCTGTCCGAATTTCTTTAAGTGCATAATAATGACGTGAAAGTTTCATTAAAATTTAAATCGTGATCATGGAATCCGCAACGTGATAAATACATTTTCACAGTCCAGTTTTAGAAAATAGAAACCACAGTTTTCCTAAAACCCTATGGTAGGGGGTTATTTGGTTTTACGGCCACATTTTTAGTAAACGGATAATTGAAAGTACTTTGCAAGAGCAACGATTATGAATGTCTTACATTTTTCATACGCCTCAGCAGCGGGCAGAAGTAAGCTGTTGAGTTGCTCAGTGAAGAAAACTTGCAGAGTTTCAGTGCTGCTAGTGCGAAGGAAATATAACAAAGACTGTGTTTTTCCCTCTCGTGGGAAGACAGACAGAGGCGATCGCTTGCCTCGTGGGACCCTACCTCACATCCACAGCCCTTTGTTGGCCGACTTCCAAGGAAGCCCTACGAGATACCAGTCACGTAGGCCATGGCGCCAGCCTTCACATTAAACACAAGAGTTCTGTTCGCTCTTTGTTTACGTCCCGCCAGCTGTTTGCCCTAACATTATTTTGAAATCCAACGAGGTAGTAGACATAGTAAATCTGCCATGAATGCGTTCAAAATTGTTGGCACTATACACCGCCAATTTTCAAGACAAAATATTAAATAGTGTTAACTCAATAAAATTTTCTTTAACTCGATAATTAGTCAAAATTGTACAATATTTTGCTATAAGAAAATAACACTATATATTAAAGCTGTGTGTGTAAATGAGATCCAGTCCTCCACCTCCTCATCTGCCCCTTAATTTTTTTATCGTATGTAACCCTTTCTTACTTGTCTGTTAACCTGTTTAGTTATTGCCTCCACAATTTCAGATATATTTTTCTGTAGAGATAACTTGTATTATATTGTTCTCATTAGTTTTAATTCTACATGTATTTTAATTATTTATTTTGTAATATGTGGCTATGTTTCTAAAGGAGTAAACATAATGGAGCCAGTGGAAGACAAGGCAAATATGCTTCAACTGCTCCTGAAAGCCGCAAAATACACAAACAATAGTTCACGTATGTACGAACCCTGTTTTTTTTGTGAAATGATTTCTGCATCAGTATGCTTCAGTGCCTCGTATGCACATCTGCAGCTCTACTTTATGGTCAGTGATTGGCTGAATTTAACTATCACGTGTCTTAGCGTTAATAACGGACGTGTGTTATTCGCAGTAACCTTATTCTGATTGGTAGGATCATTGCCTTTGGAGAGCTACAATAAGTGTTAACATTACCTTTCCTGGCAGGGTTGCCAGATCTAAGGCCGCACAGCATTCTACTAAAGATGGCTAGGTTGTTGCAGTAGTTTTGTTGCGATAGGTATGGTCAAATACAGCTCTACATAAAGACATGCTGCCCAATAATCACGGCGCAGGGCTGCGGATAATAATAATAATAATAATAATACGACTTTATTAATGGCGCTGTCAAGGCGATGTCGCCGTGTCTTACACTGGACTATACAAATTTCAGTCTACAGTTTACAATTATTTAAAGATATTTCAAACTTAAGTCTAAGGTAATACTAAAATTAAAAAGCAATAATGAATAGCGATGTATCATGAGAGAATTAAAACAGCATGATAGTTAAATTACAATTTAAAAAGCCTAAGAATTGAGACATCGCATGTACAAATACAAACTAGATTAACAGAGTTCAATAGAGAGAGAAAAAAAACTGTGTAGTAAAAACAACTCGAACTATGAAACTGGAAATAACATGATAATTTAAGCCAATATCGTTACAAATAAGAATAAGTGTAAATTCTGTAAGTGAGATGAAACACTAAATAATTAATACGTAAGTGCAAAGTAACAAAAATACATACATTACAAAATGCAGTGAGGAGCTCTAAGTTAATCATTATAGCTTACAGAAGCTTTGCTAGACTGTTAAAAACTAAGTAGGATAGCAATAATAATCACAGTAACTATAATAATAATAGGCCCTTTTAAATATCGAATGTAATAGGAGAACAATGCAACATTAGCATACATACGTACATTAAAAATAAATAAATAAATTAAAGTGAACATTTGTGATCTCTACTGCAGTTTTGAAAGTTAAAAGTCCCGTACCTTTTTCTTAAAAACTTTTGTATTATCTATTTCACACAGATAATGCGGCAGCCCATTCCATAGACGCGATGCAGACACAGTATAAGATTCAGCAAAGAATTTTGTTTTGTGACGCGGAATCAAAAGGTTGTTGCAATTTTTTGATCTGGTATTGACATCGTGCAAGGAATGTAAGTAAGAAAAGCGGTCAGATAGATAGGCATTTAAACAAAGTTGTTCAAAAGTGTTTTCACGAAAATTCAGGGCCTCTACCGACAGGGAGTAGACTATGACTATTGAAAATATATCTTCATAGAAAATTTCAGTTTTCATTCCGTAAGTATTTTTTTTTGCGTAACTATTAGTTATTAGAACAAGATTTTCATTAAATGGTGAGAGATTAATTTTATAGATAGCATGTAACGTGTTACATAAATACACTTCACTTCTTCATATATATTGTAGGTAATACAAGTTCAGGTATAGAGTACATTACAGTAATAAAAAAATTCTGCAAAAACCATGTAGCGGGAAGAGATTATTTTAAAAATTCAGAATGAATATTTTAAGAGCACGGTGTACCAAAAAAATTCACAATTTTATAACTGTACCAACCACTGTCCATCTCTCACACATTACATTTATAGAAATTTTCCACAAATTAAACATTTCCGCAGCTTTCTTACAGAGTGGAAGTAAATGATGCATTTTGTAATTTCACGTAAAATTGTACGTACTGTTTATTAATTCACCTAACGTTTTGAATTCCTGTTTTTTTTTCATACTTTTACGTGAAATAACAACATCGTTGTACTATGGCTTAGCACATTTACTTTCAATATAAATAACTTCGTTTGTCTCGTTTGAATAGACTCTACTTTGAATAAATACCAAAAAAGTCAAATCACTACTTTGACATGCATTTGTACGAAAACTATGGGACTGGAAAATATTGTATTTATAGAAAATTTATATTATTGTAATGTATTATAGAGTTGGGCAGTGTTGCTACAGTTATGAAATTAAAAAAAAATCCACGCAGAGCACTCTTAAAAGCCAGGAAAAACAACAATAAATAATGTCTACTTGCGTGAGTATTTCGTCAGTTTAGTACTGTAAGTATATATTGTTACAATTTTTGGATTACTGCAGAGTGGTGCAGTAGTATACGTCTGGCATAAAAACACTTCTTATAAACCCTGTATGGTATATTACAACTATTTACAAATTTATAAATTTCCTTTTTCTGTCATTTATTTACAGTGAAGCACCTACTCTGTAACCACACAAACAAAAACATTGTTCAACGAAATATTTCTCAGTACTGCAACTAAGGTTAATTCTGCTACAAGTTAGAAAGAATATGTGTTTTCTTATGGGAGAGTTTGGTACAGGGAACATTTCTGCCGCTAGTTTCGCTGCTATCGTATGTGGACCAGAAAATACGAAACTGTAGTAAAGTTAATTTTAAATAGGCTTGGAAATGACAGAAGTCACACTATAAAAATGTTTGTAAAATTTACAAGGATTTTCTTTGTACTTTTACAAATCCTTGTAAAAGTACAAAGATTTTATTTGTAAAATCATTAGTTTATGATGTTACAAGGGTAAAATTTGTAATACTACAAAGGAATTCTTTGTATCTGTACCGACAGTTCTAGAACTGTAAATTATTTTAATATGAGAGGGCACTTCGTCGTAGTTGTACAAACTTTTGTAATGTTGAAAAATTTTCCGTGGAACAATTATTAGTTTATTATGTTAAAAGGATTTCGTTTGCAAAAGAAACTTAGAAAAAATCTGTAGCCTACAAAAATCGTGAGTTCGCCGGAAATTACTTATGCAAAGATCACAAGCTCAGAAAAGTATTTTTCGGGAATAAAGTGAATGTTTATATTAATTGCGTACTTTGAAAGAAATAATTAATAATGAACTGTACATTGAATGTATACAAATAAATAAGACTATGCGATACAGAAGCCAAAGTGCCGATCCCCCGTAGCTCGGTTGGTTGAGCGACCGACTTAGATACGAGGGGCTCTGGGTTCGATTCCCAGGTCTGGCTGGGTGTCAAATTTGTGTTTGTCCAATTTGTCTCAAAAAAACGTCTCTCTACAATTGTCTTACGACATGTACTCGGGGTTGCATAAATAAGTGACATTAAAGGGGGGAGTGTTCGGTGCAGGATGATGCGGCTGCCACCGCCTCGCCACTGCACCAAACATTAAAAAAAAGTGGTCTAGTGGTAAAATGCGTACATTGTAAGCACGGGAGAGTGGTTCGAAATTTAGCACTTCCCGAGGTTTTTTTTTTTTTTTTAATAATCTCATGTATACGTCCTTTATTCAAAAGTTACTTGATAAATAAGTTCAGTGTTATTTATGAAGTACAATGAACATTTAAATGTATTTTGTTTTCTTATTAAAAGTACAGCTACAAGGCTAACCCTTGTAATTTTACAAATATATACTTTGTATTTCATTACAAGGACAACCATTGTAGTTTTACAAAGAATTTCTTTGGCAACTGGGTTTTCAAGGATTTTCTTTGTAAAAGTACAAAAATTTTTTACAGTGCATTTAACTTAAATTAAAATTTGAAAATAAACCAACAGCGCATTTTCAATTATCAACTTAATGTAACTTAAAATCAGTAAAGCTCTGTGATTGGTCAGTTTGCTCCCATTAGCGATACTAGCGCTCAATTTTTCATGTGCCAAATTTTTAAAAATTGATCTTTCTAACCTGTAGTAGAATTAACCTTAGTGCAGCTGCCAAACAAACGCATGTTTCTTTGGCTTAGATTAGATTTAATTACATCGCGTAAAAAATTTTTGTTATTCAGTAACGAAAACAGCGTCGCTAAAATTCCGTGAAAATTGTCAGAGGCAACCGAGTGACGTGGCAAAACTGTAACTCGTTCGGGAATACTCGAGTTCGATTCTCTGCTCCGGCCATCATTACTTCAGTTTTCCGTAGGCTCCAGGTGACAAAAAGCTTAGACATTTCCTACCTCAGCTCCTGCCATTGTATCACGTAGTTCTTACGACCGTCTGTAATGACTAGAGCTGTCGACTAGATGTAAGGCCCAACAAAAGAAATTACTTTTCTCTTTGTCTTTTGTACATCAGGAAGTAGAGACCCGAATAATTCGCTGGTACACCGACATGTAGGCTAGCCTCCAATAATATCTGTATACACAAGTAGACAACATATGTTCATTAGCTGCTCCCTGACACAACAATGACATATGATTGGGCCTGCAATTAATTGCTTCGTTATTGTTAGGGGCAAGAAAATTTCGCGGATTCAATTACCTGCATGCTAGAATCCATTGTCCTATACATATTTAAGCTCCGTCTATTCGTTCTATGTCTGTTGTTCCACTGAGTAGCAGCTATGGTCGGGGCACAGACTAAATAGTAATACAGACGTGAAATGACGTGGCGGCCCGTGTCTGTTTGACTCCTGCATGTTACTACAGGTTTCCTATTGGCCTGGCTGCCGACTAGCAGAGCAGCTGCCTCACGCTGATTGGCAGTAGGTGTTTCCGCCATGTTGCTGGCCAGGGAAGCCATTTTGCTGGCGTGTGTGACTGAGTTCGCCTTCCTGCCGACTATTTCACTTCTGTATTCCTAAATATTCTGTGGTCGGGGCTTGAGTATGCATAGGACACTGCATTCTAACATGAAGGTCACTTCCGGCTTCTCAGGTAGGTATATAATATTTTAAGTGTCAATTGTAAAAATGAAACTAACGTCCAGTAGTTTGACTGCTAATGTATAACTACAAGAAAAATCCCAATTCCAGATCCACATATATTGACCGTTGTCGTTTATGTAAAACAAAAAATTTCGACACCATATCTACAGATATTTTATTATTATTATTATTATTATTAATATTATTATTATTTACAATTTCTACTTATTTCCGATTCATTTCTTGTGAAATTTTAACTAATAATGAGCTATATGACTAAAACTGATTTACAAAAAATTTTTTTTTTTGTATAAATGTACTTTGCGTTTAACAGCTTGTATTTAAAGACCGAAACAATTCACGGGTTCACATGCCTTTTGGTTAGCCTCCAAGAATGTATGTCCTCAAGGAAACAACTGCTAATTGGCTACTGACACAGTTATACCACATTATTAGGCCAACAGTTAGTTGCTTCTTTATTTTCAACTGTGAGCGCTCAAGCAAGAGTCAGATGAAGGAAAAGCCAGATTGCGATACAAACTTATGCTTAGGGACCTGTGTTTTTAGCGAAAACTATTTTACTCCAGTTTGTTTCAGTGCCTTACGTGCATATCTGAAATTCTGCTTCATGGTTATTGGCAGCGTGTTCAAGTGAAGAGCCGTAATCTTATTTGACTGAGCCAATTACAATAACGTTCCTGCAACACCACACGTCTGTGATTTGTCGATAAAATCCCAAGGCTCAGGAGAGTTAAAATATCCAATCACAAAGCAGAACTGTAGATACGCACGTAAGGCACTAGAACAAAGTGGGGCAAAATTCTTTTCGTGAAAAACTGGTGACCTACTTAAACTTGTAACAATTTCAGTTTGTTCCTTGAAGAAAACGCATAACTAAGGAGCTGGTTTATTCCTTAAAAAATTAACTGCTTGCTAGGTTTCAATGTGGCATCACAGACTAAATAGTAATACAGACGTGTAATGACGTGGTGGCTCGTTTGATATTGGCGAACTTCGCCGCTTATTGGCTGCCCGAGGTTGTTGATTGATACCAGTCCCGTGTATGTTTGGCTCCTGCATGTTACTACAGGTTTCCTATTGGCCTGTCTGCTGGTTAGCTTGGCAGCCACCTTACACAGATTGGCGGTAGGCGTCTCCACCATGTTGCTGGCCAGGGAAGCCATTTTGCTGGTGTGTGTGACTGAGTTCGCTATCCTACCGGCTATTTCACTTCTGTATTCCTAAATATTCTGTGACGGCATGCTAACTATTGACGTTGAGAGTGAGTGAGAGATTTTGGTCAGCGCTGGTGAGGGGTGACATTATGTAAGTATGGAACAGTGCCGGAATGGAAGGGCGGGGAAAATGGGAGATCCCCGAGAAAACCTGCCGACCAACGGCATCGTCCGGCACGATTCCCACATGCGAATATCCGCGGCCTGACCCCGCCGGGAATCGAACCCGGATCGCCTTGGTGGGAGTGTAGAGGTCTGAGACCTCGGCCACCGCGGCCCTGCTATTGATGTTCTTCCGTTATTGGTGGTACGCATTTGTCTGGGCCAATGGTAACTCTGATGCGCCGCTACTGAATGTTTCTTATTCGTCTGTAAACAGCTGGACCCAGCCAGCAGCCACACAGCTGTCGTTCAGTAATATAAGGTGAAGGAAACTACACTGGTTTGGAAAATACCCTGGAAGTAAACATTTTCGCGATTTTTCATCATTTCTGTCCATAGTACTGTACACGTGCAATGTGCAATATATAAATTAATAAATGTACAGATATAGGATTTTTCCTGAATTACAGGTACAAACGCTGTGAGGCGATTGCCTATCCAAAGTAGAAAAAATTATACAAACAGTGTTGTACAGGCATTCATAAGGAAGATACCTACCCTTAAAAATCGGCATATAAAATTGTTTTAACCGAAAATAGTAAATGCTACTGTGAGTGAAGATGTTACTTTACGTAGACCTAAAGCTTTTTGCACAATTGTGGAATACTTACAATCCCTACATTGAGATGTCCAGAAATAAACTTCTAATAAGCACAGCACACTATTCCTGAGCTAAATTGGAGACGAAAACGTTGCACAACAACATTTTTCCTGCATAATGTGGCATCACACCATTGTAGTTATTCCCTTTTTGCGCTCAACAGATATCTTACTTATATTACTACTACTGTTCTTACCTTAATATTAAGGGTACAGGTTAAAAACCCTGACCAGTCTAAACGTAATTCTACGTTTACTTGACGTAACAAACATAAAACGATACCTGTACGTATAGCGCAAGAGAGGACTATATCCGTGCGGTGTTACAACACTGCGCATATAAAATGTATTCGTACAACATTTTGCCACTAACATTTTTGTCTCCAATTTAGCCAAGGATTCGCGTCATGGTGTGCTTATTAGGTGTGTGTATACATACATATACATACATACGTACATACATACGTACATACATACGTACATGCATACATACATACACACATACATACACACACATACATACACACACATACATACACACATACATACATACATACATACATACATACATACATACATACATACATACATACATATAAGCAATGTTACCATAACATTTATTGTAATACAAGCTAAATAATGTCATGTATTTCAAATTAGTTAATCTTGCTCTGTGCATTTATTTACACCCACAACTCTTATTTTTAATTTTTTTAATCGATCAAAATGTATTTATTTTAGAAATCTCTTCACACGTAATAAAATTACCAGAAAATGACCTATTAAAACTTACAACTTACATTTGTGTGACAATGTTGTAAGCAACAGTTGTGTTTTCTTGACATATTTAGGAGATTTCTGTACTACTGATTTGTATGTAAACTTAGAGTAGTATTATCGTTTTTCGGATATATGTACGTGTACACCGTGCCTAGTGGAAGAGAAGGCAAATACTGCCTTAACTGCGCCTACGCTAAATAAAGACTAAATAAATAAATAAATTGTGTGTATATATAAAAAAAAAATATATATATTCTTTAAGGTCGGTGGTTGTCTCTGGCAAACCGATCAGAATGATGTACGAGCAGTGCGGTGAATCTGTTCATCCACCCAGTCACCCGATTGGCTAGGACTGCGGTAGCCCCTTGCCACTCCCAACCAACAGTTTTTTTTTTACAACAGCACCCTCCTGCCAGCACTGCAACAACACTGCTCACAAGGGTGGCGTCACGAATTGGTAATGGAGAAGGTTGGGATGGAAGGAAACAGCGTGTGTGGTCCGAGCACCACCGAGCCACCCACGTTAATCACCCCCTTGTCGCCGTATATCACGTACCCCACCCTCCACCCCCACACATTCACTCCAGCCCCATCCCGCGGCAATTAGCTAGCGACACAGGCTGTGTTCTCGCTGACGAGCTGCGCAGGCATGTTTTTACTTCGGCTGGAATCTCCGTCATCAGAAAGTACTCTTCCCCGGCAAAAAAAAGCCTTACCCACTAAAAAAAATATAATTTTAGCCAATTTGAGAGTCCCCAAATTCATGTGACTATCAAGCATGCTGAAAATTTTAAACTATAAAAGCAAAGATTCAACTGTGTGTTCTTTTCGTAGATAAAGATATCGGAAATTTGTCCTACCCTTGTGGATATATCAGTTTTTCCTCGGTAACTCTTGTTTCAATGGATGTGTCGGCACGTAAAAGTGCAGATAAAAACGTAACCTAATTAATTAAATTGTTACAACCTCAATAACTTCAGTTTTTTTTGTGAGGGAAAACAGTTGAGGAAAAAACAGTGCTTTATTTCCAAGGGCGACTACAGTGGTCACAAAAGTACCTAATAGAAACCACTTAGTATGGATTCCAAAATGTGAAAAAAATTATAAAGTATGCCATGTCAAAGCGCAACACTTTAAAACAGTCTCTCTAGTCCCTGATTCATGAGAAAAAAAACATAAATCTAAGCTGAGGTGAATCATTCCCCCTTAAGGAGCGTCCATAGTTAACAAATTAGTAACATCTCAGGACGATTTGTTTATTTTAATTTCACAAAGAATAATAGGCTTACAATAGTAAATTTTTTTAAGCGAAAACAAAGGCGTTGTTAATGTTTCTATATCTGAAGTTTTGATACTGGAATATCAATACGATTATTAAAAAATACTGGAATTTCTGCGAAATATCGTAATATAGCGCCATTTATTTGTGTTGTATATTCTTCTATTAAACAAATAATTGAAGAATAATAACCTGGATATGTCGTTTGTGAATACATATCTGTATTAAAACGCTTTAGTAAACCGACAAATACCGAAGTGTGTTTTCGTATTTTCTGTCACAATTTCTCATCTACATATACTCATTCTTCGGTCAATGTCTACCGGGTGCCTTCTCAGATAAGAACACGTCCAGTTGTCGCTCCACGTGTACGTCTGTCGGCCGCTGGCTCAGGTATCTGCTATGTAGGGACTTATTGTGTGGCTGGTTGCTTGCCAGGAAGTCGCGTGGGCCATCCTCGACGTTCGTACGTCCTCGGGGTAATAAGACCTGCAGACGAGATCGACGCCCACTCACGACCTACATTCCTCCGCAAACTGCCGCACCGGGTCCTTGCCAGGCCGGCGCCAAAATATTTCGCGAATCCCGAAAATAACCGAGCGAGAGAGACAGAGGATTCGTGAATCGCCGAGGCCGTGCGTACGACCCCACTCTCGCGTTCCGACTCCTCATTCTGCAGAGGAAGAAGAATGTCGATAGTGGCCGGGGATAGTGGAACACGCTGGCACATTGCCGGCACACCATACCTCAAGACCAGAATAAATATATACGCACATATGCGTTGTTCGAAATAAATTCTGCACCGCTTTATGAGCCCAAGACAGCTTTGATTCGTTGCTATCTGCAGCATGTCGTTGTGTAGAGGAGTCCCTCTTTTAACTATGTGCAAGGTTACTGCGACACCACAAGTAGACTGTTCACTTTAATCTGAGCATTCCTCAGCATTTATATTAGCCGAAAACTGTATTTCATTGGAGCCAAAAATGATCAGTTTTCAATGTAGTGAAGCGTGTACAGTGGTTTTTAGTTTCATCATAGTTTTCATATTGAAAATATTAAAGATAAATGTAAAATAGCTGAAAGAAAAATTTAAGTAGTGCTGACTTTATTGTGAACGGACTATATGTGATTAGCAAGTACAACCTTATGGCACAGAGAGTTAAAAATATCCAACCAGTGATCACGAAGCACAGTTGTATGTCCGCACGTAAGGCATTGAAACAAAATGACGTGTCCTTCTAAGTAGGTAGTTTGTCCTCTGCTTCCACGCATTCACCTTTCATACGCTTCAGACTTCATACATTAGTTTTTTGGTACCCATAATTCTTCTTTTATACGGTGCATTCAAATGTTCGTTCAGTAACAGACAAAAAGAAAGTATTTCCCAGCCAGTCAACACCACTATATTTTTATGCTCCACGGCATTGCTTAAGTCATTTTTTATTTCGTATGCATCAAGTTTCAACGAAGAAAAAAATACACCGACGCGTAAATTAGTAACATAAAATTATAATTCCATTGGTACTTTTTTTTTTACAAATTCCTTAAGTAAAATGCAATTTTTATTCATCATTCAACTTTCGTAAACTCAACATTCATTTTTTTTAAAGAACTCATAATGTACCCAATTAGAGAGCTGCCTTCACACAGAAGCGAAATTATGCGATGGCGACTAACGTGTAGCTGCTGGCGTCAGCTGTGTTTCTTAGACCACGTGACCAGAATGCTTGTTCATCGCAAGGTTAACTCGGTGACTTTCTCTGATTCACCAGTGTGTAAGGGATACAGGCTAATTACGTAAAAAAAAAGCCATTATCAAAGAGAGCTATAAGCTTCATCTCTTCCAGGCAGAGTTGACACATCGAAGACAGCGGCCGTCTACTAGAAACGGCTCTGACTAGATCCATGAACTTTTCGTGAAAAGAATGTTGCCCTAGTTTGTTTCAATGCCTTATGTGCACGTCTGCATTTCTGTTTCATAGTCAGTGATCGGATGTTTTAACTATCACGTGTCTTGAGGTCCTACCCGCACATCACAGACCTGTGGTGTTGCTGTAACCTTGCTGTGATTGGCGAAGTCAGATTAGAGACGTCACTTCACATAAACACGCTGCTAATATCCATTAAGCATAGCTGTAGATGTCCACAGTAAGGAACTGAAACAAACTGGAGCGAAATTCTATTGACGAAAATTTCATGACCCTAACTATGAAACGTGATATTGCAAAAGTTAATTTGTAAAGCACAGTATAAAACACAATTTTCAAGGCCTCATGTCTCCAATATATCACAACGTTTACCGGTGCAGTCACTGTAATTTTTTTTTTGTACTTTCACAAAGAAAATTTTTGAAAGCCCAGTTTCCAAAGATATTCCTTGTAAAATTCAAAGGTTGCCATTGTAACCAAAATACAAAGTATATGATCGTAAAATTACAAGGGATAGCCTTGTGGTTGTACTTGCAACAAGGAAAAAAAATAAATTTTAAATACTCGTTTTACTTTGATAATGACACCTAACTTACATATTAAGTCACAATTACATAAACAAATACTACATTAATTTATTTATGCGTACCCTCGTCCCCGCGTACAGACACTAAGCATGTTTCCCTTAAACCACTATGACTTCGATGGAATGAGTTTAGTTTATTTCGATGTACTCAATGTACAGTAGGTGTGATAATCTTATAATTTTTTTTAAACTTTTTATTTACATGTATACAATCAAGAAAATTCGCTCCATTCCACAAAACTGCGCTACAAAATAGTGTATATGATTTAGTATAGCCTAACTATTAATTTCCGCGAAACTGTGATTTTGGTTTTCCTATGTTTTTTACGAAGACAATCCTTGTAACTATATAAACAAATCATTATGCATGGGAAATTGTTGCACATTTACAGAAGTAGGGTCAGTGTGAAACTACAAAGAAATACTTTAATACTTTGTCATTTTACAACAAAAAAAAACATAGGTCGGGAACTGTCGGTATAAGCAAAAGGAATCCCTTTGTAGGATTACGAACTTTACCTTTGTAAATTTACAAACGAATCATTTACGAAGAAAATCTTTGTACTTTTACGAGTATTAGTAAAAGTGCAAAGAAAATCACTGTAAATTTTAAAATTTTTTTTAGAGTTTAGGACCTTATTTTCGTCCCATTTGTAAGTCTTCATTTACGCTGTTAGTTTTCACAAACGAGACTGTGTTTACGTATGTGTCCGTATGCAGGTAAGTTATCTACTTACGTATATACGGATATACTTATATGTGTTTAAGTATATGTGCATGTATTTGCCAATGCGTTACTGTATGTATTAATGAATACGTGTATGGAATCAGGTACGTACTATGTATATTTTTAATTATGTATATATATGTAGACCTAAATACGCATTGAGAAAATCTTAGCCGTCTAGCTGATCTGAATGGGTTAAAGCGGCAACCGCATATTTGAAATAAATTAGTTTATTACGTCTCGAAAGCACGCAGTGTGAATTACAAATTAGGCTACAACACAACGGTACAGGCGTGTTTAGTTCTTTATCATTATTTTTAGAGATTTTACTAACGTCTCCCTGTTTAATGACTTCAGGCTTAATAATGGACGTCCTACAAACTATCTTAACGGAATTAACGACACAAACATACATGCCCGTGCTGGGATTCGAACCCAGGACCTCTCGCACCGTAGGCCGGCATGCTACCAACCACACTACAGAGAACGATAGACAGATGTGTTTAGCGAGCCGTTCCAACTTTCAACTATGAGATAATTACACAGGCCTACAAAAAAAAAGTTTAAATATAAGAAAAACAATTTATATGCGAGTTCTGTACGCGATTGTAAGGTAAGGATCAGGATCACGTGTCGGTTGACCTTCAAGGTGACTGAGTTCTGCGTAGTTATACACAAATATACATCCTACTGTATTTTCTCATTGAATGTTAATAAGCTTGTATCAAAAGGTAAGATAAAATACGACTTGTTGACAGCGAGATCATTAGAAACGACGACAGACGCGTGTATCAAATATTTCCTTACACTTTTTAAGCAATTTTTAAGTCCCGAAACTCCTGTTTTTGATAGTATATTGAAAGTTTTAATTTTTAAGGATGTTTTTTTTCGAATATAGCCTATATTTTAATGTAATGCGTGTTAAAAGTTGCATCAAAAAAGAAACAATCGTAATTCGCTGCAAAATATTTCAAGGTCATGTAAGATGCCCAAGAGCCCGTAATCAGTAAGCAGGGTGAATTACTCAGCACATATTTGTTACAGAGGTTAGAAAAATTTATTTAAAAAATATATATACATATATTATAATAGAGACTTAGCAAACGACCTTACCTTATGTTATGCACATTTTATCTTAATTAGTAATGCATTATATTAGGTAACACTTTATGTATTACAAATTTTAAGACCCTAACTATGCCTCACATTTTAATGAAAACCGTTAACTTAGAATAATTTGATCCGTAAAACTTCAATAAATTTTTACAACTAATAATGGGCAACAACTGTCATTATTTTGTAATATGTATCACAGTACAAGACACTTTTAGTTAGAAAATAGTCCGGAGAGGTCAACTTCACCATTTGTGCTGTAAATTTTGTCTTACATTACTCCACATAATTTACGACGTGGTGTACACTTGCTTTCAAACCACGCCCTTCCCTTAAGAGGAGTATGTAGTGGTTTCAAATTTCCACATTTGACGCGAGTGAACAGCTGAGCGATAAGAGCCAGAGTACCACGCTCGACAAGAAGCATATCGCCTCTATTTACAGCCCGCTAAAATGGCGTTCAAGGTTCTATTCTAGTCTTTTTCCTATAGGACTTTAAGTGGTGACACAATTTTTTTTATTTGTATGAAGTAAAGAAAAACCCTCGTCCCTCGTTTTGCACTTTAAGAATTCAGGTCGGTATTGCCCTTACGTAGGTAAAATTTTGCTGAAGTTTTACAGAATAGAATATACTATAAGTAGGGGCCGGAAAATGTCGCGAATTCAATGACCTTCATGTTAGACTGCACTATCCTACGTACACACAAGCCCCGACCATTTTCCACTAGCTGCTACTCCCTGGAACAACAAAACATTTTCGAGACATACCACCATCTCTAGCAATGGCTCTACCCGTAGCCGTCTCTATACAACGGCAGCGGCCCTCAATATGTTAACCATATCAATATGGGCCCTTTTTAATAACTAGAGCTACGATTTTATGGCGTAAAGATTTTGCATAATTTCTTTTCAGTGCCATACGAGCATATCAGCAGCTCTGATTCATGGACCGAGCGAGGTGGCGCAAGAATAACACATTGGACTCGCATTCAGGAGGTCCGGGATTCAATCCCCGACTTCAACCGTTCTGGTTTCGGTTTTCCAAGATTTCCCTAAATCGCTCCTGGCAAACACTCGGCTTATTCTTTAACAGAGGCTATGGCAGACTCCTCTCCCAGCTCCTGTCGTTGTACCAAGTTGTGTCACCGTCTACGTGACCTCACTGCTTCGTGGTCTGTGATTGGATGTTTTAACTCTCACTTGTGTCGGGGATATACTGGTAGATCACAGACGTATGATGTTGCCACAGACTAAATAGTAATACAGACGTGAAATGACGTGGCGGCTCATTTGATACGGGCGAACTTCGCCGCTTATTGGCTGCCTAAGGCTGTTGATACCAGCCCCGTGTATGTTTGGTTCCTGCATGTTACTGCAGGTTTCCTATTGGCCTGGCTGCCGGCTAGCTGAGCAGCTGCCTTACGCTGATTGGTAGCAGGTGTTTACGCCGTGTTGCTGGCAATAGGGAAATAATTTTGTTGGAGCTGTTCTACTGGTTATTTCGCTTCTGTATTCCTAAATATTCTGTAGTGTCCCAGTAACCATACTCTTATTGGTGTAGTCAAATGAGAGACGTGTTTGGATAAGAACACCATACCAATAACCGTGAAGCAGAGCTGCCGATGTGCATTTAAGGCACTGGAAGAAATGGGTGCAAAAATGTTTTGCGACAGACACGTGTCCCTGTTGACTTTACACTTTGAGCACTGAAAATTGGTCTCCCGATTCGCCGGTGTGTAGGCCAGACAAGCGAGTTATGGAAAGCCATTGTCGTAGGAGAGCACTGAGCACTCACTGTAAAAAATAATAGTTTGTAAATTTGCCACACATGCGTATAGGAGCGCTAAAAAAGTAGGTATGGTATAATTGTTTCCCAGACATCCATGGTAGCACTCCCAAACATTTTTAGAAAGCAATCAAATGTATACTGAAGATGGTAACTATCCTGTACTGCGTTTAGGTTAAATACTTCCTTAAAATTTTAGGAAGTTTTTTTACAGTGTTTAAAATGTCCCATCTTTTTTTTTGACAGCGTTGTCACGTCGTATGTCGCTACCTTCTGCTGGATACGCGGCTACGGTTCGCCTCACTCATGACAGTTGCACTTCTGTAGCACGACATTTCACTAGCGCAGGGCAGGGCGGATTATTAGTCTTCTTCGGTGAGTCGTGTCTTCGAGAGAACGCGCCCGAGAAGTTAGTCACGAGCTTGCACAAGGTTGCGTTGCGGCTGTAAGTTCTCGACACTCGGACGAATCTGACGTCGGTCATGATCCGGCGGGTTCCAAAGCGCGTGACGCACACAACTCAGATAAACGGTAGCATTGTGATAGCCAGTGGGAGATCTTGGCCACACACCTCGTGAGTCTTGCATCATGTCACGCCACTGTTCACGTCATTATCCTCTACTTCTTCTCTTGGTGGGAGGGTCAATTTTGGTTTAGTCTAAAGATGAGCAGACCGTATTTACAGTATTAATGGAAATAGTTTTTATTATGTAGCACTACTTTTTTATGGACCCAAATCTAGTTGATAAGCGTTGCCGTGTTCCAAGGCATGCTACAGTAGATCAGACTATACACTTTGATACTAACCAGTAATATGTCTTCGGATCTCACAACAAAGGTGTGTTGAGGAGATCTAAATGTATTAAGGAAAATTAGTTCCTTGTTGCTTGTACGCTACTAGTAGAAATGTCCTCCTACCCTTACCAGTCTAATGTTCCATAGACAAAGCGTTATGTATAGTCATTGTTTAGCAGCGCATGCCTTGGAACACTCCATTCTTCGCTACTGAAAAAAAATAATGTATGGTTTCTGTTAATTATTTGCGTAGCGAAAATTCAATTTAATAAATTTATTTGTGAAAACCTTATTGTTTTCTTGTACCTTGTGGGGTAGCTTTGTTCACTCAAAATTTTTGTATTTATATCATTTAGTAAAGGAAGTTTTAAAGGTTGATCATGTGTATCAAAGAAATAATTTTAAGCACTAGGTTTTAATATCTAGTTATTTACCAAAAGTCCCCAAAACTAACATTTTCAATATTCAAAGTAACCCTGAAAATGAACCAATTAACCCCGTTTTAACGTATTTACAAAATAATTGATCAGTAAAATACGTACTTCTGCAAAACTGGGAGGGGGATTTACGATATTAAGCTCAAAGAAATTATCTAAAGTGCGCGGTCTACCGCAATTTTCATCGCCATTTTTTTTCTTTTTTATTTGTACCAGATATTTTTTTCTTACTTTAGACACAAAATGTGACTAAATTTGACTCTTATGAAATTTTTTCATCTCTCATAGTTCTCGCGTAACGGCTTGTTAAAGTCATATTTTGCATGTTTCCAACGACTACACTAAAACCAACTGATATACCAAACTCAAAAAAATCACAGTGGATAAAGACATTGCAGGCTACAATGTCATGCGCATAAAAATAAAGAATAAAATTATTTGAATTTTAAAAAAATTTATGAAACTAAAAATATAAATTTTAAAACTTCAATATTTTTTTTCTAAATACAAATAATTTTTATTCTTTATTTTTATGCGCATGACATTGTAGCCTGAAATGAGAGATAAAAAAATTTCATAAGGGCCAAATTTAGTCACATTTTTGTGTCTAAAATAAGAAGAAAAATATCTGGTACAAATAAAAAATGAAATAATGATGATGTAAATTGATGTAGACCGCGCCCTTAAAAGCAGTAGATGCAATGGATCGTAGTCTCAAAGACTCTGCCTACTAAGCTTTCAGCGAGAGAGTTAAACTGTGCAATCAAAGTTGAACTGTACTTACTGCTTCTCAATTGATCAATTTTAAGACAACTTTTGTCAAAGAAAATGTATTTTGCGTAAAATTCCCTTCAAAATATTGCGAAAAAGGGCGAAAGAACGCATTAACAAAAAAAAGTATTTAGGATTAAACTGTTTATGCATATTATTAGTGTATTAAGTTAATAATAATTATAATTACAAGTATCTCATTGGGAAGTACTCTTTACCAGGAATGTAAAGTACGATACGTTTTAACAGTTAAGAGTTATCATTATTTCAACATTGTTGTTTCCTCATCGAAAATTCGGACTATAA
This sequence comes from Medauroidea extradentata, assembly GCA_003012365.1. Classification (NCBI taxonomy): domain Eukaryota; kingdom Metazoa; phylum Arthropoda; class Insecta; order Phasmatodea; family Phasmatidae; genus Medauroidea; species Medauroidea extradentata. The sequence goes on along the minus strand of PNEQ01052368.1, from coordinate 15,123 downwards.
GCTTGATGGATAGACATAGTATTAAATGCCGTATTTTCGTAGATGTGCGTACTGTTCCATGATATGACATATTAATGGTCATCATGAGGCAGTATGGGAAGAAAAGGAGAGAAATGCAAGTAAAAACGATTATTGAACATGCTTGTTTCAATGCCTCATAGTCAGAAATTTCAGCATCTTGGTGTTCTACTCGCAGTTCACGTACCTGCAGTTTCACCGTAAATTTTCTCTGATTGGTAAAGTCATATGAGAGAACGAGAGATGTGTCTGCACAAATAAAACTTACTGCCAATAGTCATGAAGCAGAGCAGACGGGAGCGTAAAGCACTGAAAGAAGCGAAAATTCAAGGACTCTTAGGCGTGGATAATATACTTTGATAATCCGTCGGATATTCGAGGTTATACTTCACGTGTAGAGACACGAGTTGGTCGCGATAAGATATTTACACCATTTCATTTCAGTGCCGTACGTGCTCATCGACAACTGTGCTTCATGGTTATTGGCAGTGTGTCTTTGTTCAGGTAACGACCGTAGAAGACCAGGTTTGGTCACTCGCCTGGAAACTTGACACCCTTGTTGTTTGGTTGTAGTTCACTAATTTACCGACAGTGTTGTGCGTCTTTGGTGCTGCAATCAGGGCGGTCGGGCTCAAACTCCACCCACTTCCCTCCCACTTTTTTCCAATAAAGATAAATCAAAACGATGGAAAATAAAAGTGGGCGGAGTTTGAGCCCGATCGCCCTGATTGCAGCGCCAAAGACGCACGACACTTTCGGTAAATTAGCGAACTGCAGCCAAACAACAAGGGGGTCAAGCAAAATACATTGGTAGATAGGCGAGTGTCCAGATCTGTTCTGCTACGATTGTGGTTCAGGTTAAGTGTCTCATTTGACTGCACCAATACTGTGACCCCATGCGTCTGAGATCTGCCAGTAGGACCCCAAGACAAGTGAGAGAGTTAAGACATTCAATCACTGACCTTGAAGGAAAGCTGCACGTGTACACATAAGGCTCTGAAACCAAATGGTGTACATAAGGCGTGGTTCTAGTTATTGAGGAAACACCATCTTCACGCTGAATCACGAAGGTTTCTCGGCTGACAGCTGTGGCGTGATCGCCGTGGTGCGACCTCGGCAGACATATCGTCGGGTCTGACGCACGAGGTGGTGGGCGGGGACTGGCCGTTGTTCTCGGACTACCGCGAGGTGGGGCAGTTCCCGCCGTCGACGAGGCCTCGGCTCGCCACTCGACTTACCGGAGATACTGCAACTCCCGTCGAGGAAGTGTGACGTTGCCGTCTTCCGATTGCGACAGCCTCCCACACGTGGAGGACGTGTGTTATCGCGGTCTGGTCTGTGAGTCACAGCTTCCACGGATCCCGGTGGTCGCGCCTCTTCCGCGCGCTGTCCTCACAGGAAGCTAACCACCCGTTCTCGACACCGCCCAGACGTTTTTATTGCTGACCCAAGCGACGACAATGTCAAACAATCTAAATATATCACGTGAACTTCGTTGTTCGAGTCTTGCTCGATGACCCAGACGACGTACTGTAGTGAAGACATTTTGACGTTCAAGTGCGGAAAAATCGAATTTTTTTATACACGCATGAAATAGTGTTCGTTTTGTAGACATTACTTGAGAGTTCATTTTCCTCTTACAAAAAAATGTAGTTCAACGAGTTTTCCATAATGTCACTTTAAAGTCAAAATTTGCACTTTTTAGTTCTTATAAACCTCAAAACCAATGTGCATAAATAAATTTAAAAAATTCACACTGAAACTACTTGAAACTGGCTACTCCTTGACATGTTGTAGGCTGAAATCCATTACAAAATATTTTTGTATTAAAATAATCTGATGTTTCATATTGTTTGTCTCTTTTGTAGATTTTTTTTTAAATATTCAAGAAAAATTGTAATGGATTGTAAAACTTGTCAAATAGTAGCCCGAGACATGTAATTTCAGAGTGAGTTTTTTTAATTTATTCATGTTCATTGGTTTTTGCGGCTTATAAGAACTAAAAACGTGCAAATTTTTACTTTGAAATGACATTATTGAAAAACTGGTTGATCTATTTTTTTTTTTTTTTTTCGTTAGAGGAAAATGTACTGGCAAGTTACGTCTACAAAACTAACACTATTTCATACAAATATAAAATTATGATTTTCCCCAATTGTACGTCATTTACAACTAGGTCTAAAGCACTGGTGAGAGGTGACATGACGTGAGTACGGAACAGGGCCGGAATGATGGGGCGAGAAAATCCGCCGACCAGCTGCATCGTAGGCACAAGGGAAAACCTCGGGGCCGACCCCGAATCGAACCCGTATCGCCTGGTGGGAGGTCAGTGCTCTAACAACTGTGGTAACAACGGCCTCTGCCAGGCGATGATGTCAGACAATCTATCATATTGCCTTAGTTTTCCGAGTGTTGTTCGATGACTAAGACGTCGGCAATGTCGAGACAGTCCAAATATGTCTGGTTCTCTTCGTTGCCCAAGTCCTGCTCGATGCTTTCATAACTCCCAATATTTATGAACCCCTGATATGATCTACACTTATACTTAGGGCTAGGAAATTTCGCGAGTTTAATTACATTCATGCTCCGGTATACACAGGATAATGGATCCTAGCATGTTGGTCGTTGAATTCGCGAAATATATACTCCTAACCGTACTTATGCTTATACTGCTGAAATAATCAATATAAACACGCAAAATTCGCTTTATTAATTGCAAACAGACTGGTCTTCGTGAACCTGTACAGTGCTGAATACAATATGTTACGCCAGTGGCCACTCTCCCTTGTGTGGTGTCATTTGCGTAAATTTGACTGATTTACATGCGATTGGTCTCTCTGCCGTGGAAATTGTAATTGTTGACCAAAACCGTTTACCGCTGCAAGCTACCACGACATTGTATGCAAATGAGTAATGTAAGGACCTCAGGAGAGCGAGAAACAACTTCTTTCAGTCTAGTCTGCAGTGGTACGTAATAATAAATGGCCGATGGGTGATTATGCAGCATCACAGACTAAATAGTAATACAGACGTGAAATGACGTGGCGGCTCGTTTGATAATTGCGAACTCCGCCGCTTATTGGCTGCCCGAATCTGTTAATACCTGCCCCATGTATGTTTGGCTCCTGCATGTTACGGCAGGTTTCCTATTGGCGTGGCTGCCGGCTAGCAGGGCAGCCGCCTTACGCTCATTGGCGGTAGGTATTTCCGCCATGTTGCTGGCCAGGAACGCCATTTTGCTGGCGTGTGTGACTGAGTTCGCCGAACTACCAGCTATTTCACTTCTGTTTTCCTAATATTCTGTGGCAGCATGTTGGTTATTGCTTCTTTCTATACCTGCTCGATCCTTTTTAGTTTACACGTCAACCAATGAACAGAGACAAAAATAATTGTCGCTAATTCATTGGATAAGCTTAACTTTAAACACTTGTATGCTGCTGTATCGTGTATATGAGGTCCTGGCTTCTGGGTTGTTACCGCATCACGGTCGTTTTGGAAGACACTGCAACCTCTGTGCCATCTTCAGGCTTAGGTCAACGTTATACCGGTAGCTGTTAACAGGATTTGGATTCTAGCCAGCAGGTCATTTTACACACGAAACTTTCCGGTCGCTACATGCGTAATGTATGTTTACATTCACACACGTAGTTGTGTAGACGAAGAATAGTTCACTTAAACAACAGAAAGAAAACAAACTAGGGAAGAATGTGAAGGTACCAGCGTTCCTTCTGACCCGATGTTGGGAAAGTTTGAATCCATGATACTAAGTAGAAAAATGAGATTTATAATTAGTAGAGACATGAACTTTTCGCGAAAAGAATTTTGCCCCACTTTGTTCCAGTGCCTTATGTGCACGTCTGCAGTTCTGCTTCATATATATTGGCAGCGTGCCTTTGAACTGTGACGTTTCTCATTTGACTGTACCAATCATAATAAGGTTACTGTAACACCACACGTCTGTGATTTGCGTTTAAAACCCCACGACAAACGAATGTCAAAACATCCAATCTCTGACCGTGAAGCAAGTCTGCAGAGTGCACACAAGTCACTGACACAAAGTGAGGCAAATTTCTTTTCGCGAAAAGTTCATGTCTCTAATAATTAGGTACAGGACGATTTGGCGAAAACATTTTTTCACCACTTTGTTTCACTGGCCTACGCGTTCATGAATAGTTCTGCTATATGGCTGTTGGCAGCGAGTTATACGTGCAAAGTCGTCACTTATTTGACTGTGCCAATTATAACAATATTATTGCCACACCACACGCCCGTGATAAGCGAGCGTAACCCCAAGACGCTCAGAGTTAAAATCATCCATTCATTGACCACGAAGCCGAGCTGCAGATATGTACGTTAGGCACTGAAACAAAGTGGTACAAAATTATTTCACTACAAATCAGTGACCCTAACAGTACGTTATTAGTAACGATAATGGGAATCGCGAGAATCTTACATACTGCAGTAATCTCCCAATCAGTGTAACGTTCTGCAACTTGTATGGTTGGGCCACAGAATACTTCATAATACAGAAGTGAAACAACCGGTAGGACGGCGAACACGCTAACACACGCCAGTAAAATGGCTTCCTTGGCCAGCAACATGGCGGAAACGCTTACCGCCAATCAGCGTAAGGCGGCTATAGCCGGTAGCCAGGATAAATAGGAAATCTGCCGTAACATGCAGAAGCCAAACATACACGGGGCTGGTATCAACAGACTCGAACAGCCAATCAGCGGCGAAGTTCCCCGTATCAAACGAGCCGTCACGTCATTTCACGCCAGTACTACTGTTTAGTCTGTGGTTGGACGATGGCTGTGTGACACTGTTAAGCTGTTTACAGACGAATCACATACGTTTAGTCGTAGCACGCCAGAACTATCGTTGGCTAGTCAAATAGGGCTCAACAGTAACGAAAGATTGGCGTCAGAAATGAAAACATTGCATCGAAGTCAATCAAAAAGCATACTTTTCCCGGGATAAACCACCAGACCTAGTTATGTGTTGTCTTGGTATCACATGAAGCATATTTCAAGTGTCCTAGAGGAGCAATATAACTTATAATATTAATTATGTAAACAAAGCTAGTAGCTTGGACAGAAGTCATGATAGTTTTTTTACTAGGTCCTCTTTCTTTAATGGTTTTCTGTCAACTAGCACGCAACCTCAGAATTTAATTGGTGAGTGAGTGTTAAAATTTGTTACTGTAATTCTGTCGAAAATATGGGATTCAGTGTAAAATTTCTTTAAGAATATTGCTACACTGTGAGTCATTGTCAGTACTTACATTGCATACTCAATAAATGTGTATCTGAACTGTAATGTTATGAGTGAAGAATATTTTTGAAAAAATTTCTTCCTATTGTAATATCCTTAAAATAATTTTCACGCTGAACAAACCCACAGTTTGTTTATAAGAGTTATCTTTAAAACTGATTTGTTCAAAAGTAATTTTTTTTAAATCAATGGTTCCATATCTAAAGAATCATAGTCATCTCTGGTAGAAGTTCACGGTCTTCGGTTTAGAGACTTTGCCAAAAAGGGTAGCTTTAATAGCGGTTTGATCTCTCCAGCGGCAGTGGCATTCCGTGATTCGTTTAGTCTGTCATATATACACACTAGCGAATATAGGAAATTCTTTGACATTGGACAGCTAAATAATAGTATAACACATAACATTTAAGAGCACAGAAGTTAAATAGCTGGCAGGTCGGCAAATTCAGTCACCCACTAGCAATGTGGCTTCCTTGGCCAGCAACTTGGCGGAAATGCCTACACCTAATCAGCGTAAGGCGTCAACCGTGCTGTAACATGTAGCAGCCAGACAGCTTCTGGCAGCCAATAAGTGGCGAAGTTTGCCCTATCAAATCAGCCGTCACGTTATTTAGCATGTAGTTAGAAGACTCTTCTTGGCAAGGTAGCCACATCAAAGACCACGACTTTTCCCGAGAGTCGACTATGGCAGAGCCCTTGAAACTCTTGTTAAAGAGCACTGAAAGAAATATTTCCCCTGAAAAATCATTTTTGTGGTAAACACTAAATTATTTACAGGTGACTAAAAAATGTTGTGCCCACCACAAAAAAAAAAATTTCCCGTGAGGAGTGTCAGACAGTTTATTTGTATTTTAAGTTTTTGAGCCATAACATTTATTCAAATTGTATTATCAAAATTTTCTCTTCGACAATGCATAGGGAATATTCTTGGTAAACGGCTTGGCATAAATAATAATGGAATCATTCATAAAATTGCCATGCAGAATCAATGTAAGATAATTATAGGTTAACTTGCAAATAATTCTCTTACAATGATGCTGTTATAGGAGAATCGTCGTAACGCATCTCAAGACTCGCAAGTAAAGTACGTACCTATAGGTGACCGTCGTAATGCACCTCAGCACAGGAACGAACTTGGTATTCTTTGTTGGACATCATCTGGGAGGCAAATGAAAGTATGTTTTAAAGTTATACGTAGGGACCGGTAGTTTTGGCGAAAAGATTTTTGCCCCACTTTGTTTCAGTGTCTTATGTGCGCACCTGCACCTCAACTTCATGGCTATTCACAGAGTGTTTTCTCCAGAGTCGTTATTCATTTGAATGTGCCCAATCAGTACAAGGATAACTGTGACACATCACGTCTGCGATTTGCGGGTTTGACCTCCACACGCTGGGTGTTACGGCATCCAATCACTGACCACAAAGCAGAGATGCAGGTGTGCACGTAAGGTACTGAAACAGAGTGATGCAAAAATGTTTTTGCGAAAACTACCGGGCCCTAGTTATACGTCTTTGTACCAGTTGTACGTAACAAGTGTTCAGAAGTACCAGAAGTGCGAATAAACGTGCTCAGTACCGTAACTACCAGCGTATTGAGTTATTGCTCTTAAGGCCTCCCTGTTTAGTTTTGCAGTGATTTCGGAAATAATTTTTTAACGCAAATTAATACATGTGTCGAAAATTCATTCTGCCAGTTTAAGGGCTTGTTCCCGAGTTTTTTTCAGACTGGTGACAATAACTCAACTATTTTTTTAACCAAAAGATTTAAAAAAATTTGTGTCAATGTGCAGTCACAAGATGCACAATACGCCCCCTATTGTGGAGGTGTTTTTATAAATAATGTACCATTCGTCAGCATAAAAATATTTTGCTTGATTTTTGCCTATTTTCACGACAAAAAACCTGGTACTTTGGGTGTTGAAATCTAAAAAACCGTTCAGTACATTGCTACAAAAAAAATCAGCTACAAATTATAACATATAAGTGTCAAAACTGTGGAGCAAAATTTTGATATGATATTAGGTAGCAATGAAAAATAATATTTTCGAAATCACTGCAAAACTCGGTAACAAGGCCTTAAACACTTAGGCTATATATCACCGCATGTATCTGGATTTTTCTGTAACAATACGCCGAACAGATTTTTAGATTTTTGCCTTTGAATTAGCACATATTTTGTTGTCAAAATAAGCCAAAATTAAGCCAAATAGGTTTTTTCTAGCAAACGGTACATTATTAAAAAAAAAAAAAAAAATGCTCTGACAAAATTGTGTATCGTATGGCTGTACACAGTCTTAAATTTTTTTCAAATCATTTGGTTAAAAAATATTCTAATTATTTGCAATTGTTTGAAATAAATGGAAGATCATGACCTTAATTGTCACCAGAACTCACGCACCCCTAACCAACACCACCGAAAGTCCCGTAATCGCTCGAGATGCTACAGTTTGCACTGAATAGAAGCCCAACCTACTATTCCAGTGTTGCTTGGAACAATGGGGGCCGCGGTGGTCGAGTGGTTCGACTTCTCACCGAGGAGATTCGGCATCGTTTCCTGGCGAGGTCGTTTCTCGGATTTCACGCATGCAGGAATCGTGCCGGACGATGTTGCTGGTCGGCGGGGCTTTCTCAGGGATCTCCTCTTTCCTCCACCATCTCATTCTGGCGCTGCTCCGTATTCACTCCATGTCACCCTTCACCAGCTCTAAATGCCTCGATGTTGAGTGCTGACCAAAATATCTGCACTTCACTTGGAACGCTGGCAAGCGTTACAACATTTCACACGAACTACAATGTCTTAATAGACTCCGTTTCATAAGTACTATACTAGAGACCTGGGAATTGCGCGAGCTCAACGACAAGCCGACTGAACTCCACGTGCTATGTACTCTCTGTCCTGAACTATACTTCATGGGTAGAGATGATGGTATATCACGAAAATGTTTTGTGTCAACATAGCCTTGAAAACACCGACACAACGTAGCTGTCTATATACCAATAACATGCATCAAATATTTAAATAGCGGCATTCTTATTGGCTTAGTCAAATAGGGCAGTAGCTCCACGTACAAGGAAAAGCTTGTAATCTTTTGATAAGCTGAACGTATGTTGAAGCCTAGCAAATAGACAAGTTTTCCCGCGATAAACCATCATCTCTATTCATGGGCTGTTGCTCCAGTGAGACGCCAGTCCTAGCGAGAGATTTAGTGAGCGTACGTGAGCAGGTCTGCTACTGTTTCACAGGCTTCCCGGAAACTGTGACCCAACCGCGGAAGTAATTCATGTGTACAGTAGTTTGAAATCTAACGTCTCCTCAGAGAGCTCTCGACATTCCCGGGTGTCTCACTATAGCCTTGTTCAACTGTCGAAAGTGCAATACTAATGAGTAATGCCTCCTAAGGAAAACTTAGAAATATCAATATATTAGGAGTCATCAGACCTTCGTCGTGATATTTCTTTGGCTGCATACCAACAATGACAGCCTTGTTAGAGCAACATGTAAAAAAATGTGGATTTTTTTGAAGTTTTTTGGAGAAAATGATTATGATGTTCCGGAACGACCTCGCTGTTGTCTGCGAGTTACTTCAAATGTTTGAACATTTTACTAAGAAATAAATGCCGTGTTAAGAAGCTCTGCATGCCGCTCGGCGTCCTGATTCCTTAAGGCTTTTAATGTGACAATTATTATTATTTTATTTTGAGGATATTTCACTGTTTATGTAACTTCACATCGCTATGAATGTAATAAAATTACGATATAATATTTACAAATAAACTGTTTACTCTTTTTATACGTAATGTGAACATTTTAACTTAAATATTTTGCCATACTGCCTTAAAAAATATATAAACATATTTCATAGCTAAGACTTAAATATATCTTGAATTTATTAATACTGAATGAAGAATTTTCATTGGAATTCAACAGTTCGACTTCATTCAAGATTCAATAGTTACCTACTTTAAATTTTACTAGCCTACGACATTTAAAACGAATATCCGTGTAAACCACAAAAACAATTCCTATTAACTTCCTTAGTGTGTGTTGGTTTTTCTTGCTATCATTAAGAGGAGCATTTCTTCAACGTAACATAACGCAAATTTGTATGACGAGTTAAAACATTACTTAATAATACTCTGTTATTTTGTAAATTATATTACTTAATTTTTTTTCACTTTCCTCACGTTACTAGTTGATAAAATATCAATATTCCAGATATACTGAAAAAAATATATAATTATTTATGAAATTTTTAGATAAAATATTTTCGCGATTTGCCACTGCTATACTTTGAAGTAAAAAATTACCGTCTGTGTTATATTTGCTGTGAGGGCATTATAATTTTAATCAACTGTAACTCAATTTCACAATGTAAATGCCTTTTCACGTAATCAAAATTTTATTTAATTCAATTTATTGATTTGTACAACGATTCTAGAACTTTGTCCAATAAACACTGAAAATACAACTTGATAATTTATGATAAACAAATTAAATAAAGTAGCTATTTTACTATTACTTACTAATCCTGCACAACACAAAATTATTTGGCCAAATCAATACAGTACTATTTATTAATGCCTTTGAATTTTTCTTGTAATTGGGCAGAATGACAAACGGTATTATTGAGGACATACGCCATTGCAATATTATGTCGTCCCAGAAATCTTAGTAAGACTCTAAGAAAAAGTTCAACGAAATCCGAAAAAAAAAGATAAATAAACAAGGCTAGTTGGCTGTAGCCAACACATCCATAAACCAAAACAACAGAACATGAAAGATTCCATAAGGAATCAGTCAACAACAAATAAAGGAAAAAATAATGATAAGCAACCAAAATTTAAAGTCGAAATACAGAACAAACTACTATGTAAAACCCAGGGCATCACAATTAAGAGAGCACAGACAATACTGGAACGAATTGTAGGCCTTAAACAGCCTAAAATGAAAGTCACCAACGTGAAAAAGGTTTCAAAATTAGTATTTTACAAGTAACCTAAACTATGTATGCAAGCCTCATTAGTATGTTACATTGATGATGCAGTTATACTGTGAGGTGACTTGATTCGAAAATGTACATGTATCTTTCACTTCTCGAAATACAATTTCTTTTCAGTCATGAAATTGTGTTTTATTTCAAGTCGACTTTTGTGACCTCAATTTATTTATGATTTTGATCTTCCATCTTCACTAACGCTTCCTCGGTCGCAGAAGATTGCCTTAGAGCTTTCTGACAGATGCGCAGGCCGAATAAGTTTCCTCAGTCAGAAAGTAAAGTGATGGTTTCGGTCGTTATTTTATTTTCTCTGCTTCCTCCACTGTATTCTCCGCGAGGACAGAAGATGGGAGAACAGCGGATGTGACCTCTTTCTGAGTCAGGGAGCTCTGTAGTTTTTATCTACTTCCTGTCGTCAGAACTGATAGCCTCATTCATTCATAAATAAAGACAGAAAGTTCTCGCAAAAATATTTTTGCACAACTTTGTTTCAGTGCCTTACGCACAGGCCTGCAGCTCTGCTTTGTGGTCAATGATTGGACGTTTTAACTCCTAACTAGAGCCACGATTTTATGGCGAAGATTTTTGCAACATTTGGCTTCATTACGTTATGTGCACGTCTGCAGCTTTGCTACATCGTCTGTGATTGGATGATTTCTCTCTCTTGCCTTGGCAAATTATAGACGTACAGACTCACAATAATCTTATTCTGATTGGTGCAGTCAAATGAGAAACGTGTCTGAACAAAGACACGCTGCCAATAACCTTGAAACAGAACTGCCGATGTGCACGTGCGCAAAAATCTTTTCGCGACAAAATCGTAGCCCTACTCCTAACGTCTTGGGCTTCTATCCGCAAATCACAGACGAGCGGTGTCGCAGTTAACCGTGATCTAATATTCCCAGCCAATAACCATGCATTGGATAGGGACACTTGATTTTCGCGAAAATAAGTTAGTACCAGTTTGTTGCGATATCTTACATGCACATCTGCAGCTGTGCTTCGTGGTTATTGGCAGCGTGTCTGTGTGCAGAGCCGTCTGTTATTTGACTATGCCAATCAGAACAAGTCTGTTGCGACACCACAGGTTTGTATTTTGCGGGCAGAGGCCTAAGACACAGACTGAACAGTAATACAGACGTGAAATGACTTGGCGGCTCGTTTGATACGAGCGAACTTCGCCGCTTATTGGCTGTCCGAGGCTGTTGATAGATGTTTGGCTCCTGCATGTTACAGCACGTTTCCAATTGGCCTGGCTGCCGGCTAGCAGGGCAGCCGCCTTACGCTGATTGGTGGTAGGCGTTTCCGCCATTTTGCTGGCGTGTGTGACTGAGTTTGCCAACACACCAGCTATTTCACTTCTGTATTACTAAATATTCTGTCCCTAAGACGTATCAGAGTTAAAACATCCAATAATTGAGCATGAAATAGAGCTGTAGATTTGGACATAAGGCATTGTAACAAGTTAGTGTAAGGATTTTTTTAAATTTTTTTATTATTTTTATTTACTATTTTTATTTATTTATTTATTTATTTTTTAATTTGGGGCCCTTAACAATAAATAGATGTGCGCGTATGCACTTGAGGCGGCACTGAATCAACGTGATGCGAAATTATTTTCGCGGAAACTTCCTGTCCCTGCAGTATTCATAAGAATAGCGAATATTATTTTGAAAGAAAAGGGTCTGCGGATTAATTATTACTAGAGGTGATGGTGTATCGGGAAAATTTTTCTTGTCAACATACCCTTCAAAACACTGTAGGTAATTGCAACACATATGACTGTTATATCTACGTCTAATACAACGTAGCTGCCTGAGGACCTATAAGTATAACTGTTTTTCGCCAAAAGAATTTTGCCTCACTTTGTTTCAGTGCCTTACGTGCACATCTGCAGTTCTGCTTCGTGGTCAGTGATTGGATATTTTAGCTGTCACGAACCTTGGGCTTCTCCCGGCAAACCACAGACGTGTTGCGTTGAATGAATGTTATTGTAATTGGCTCAGTCAAATGTGATACGGCTCTTCGCATAGACACGCTGCCAATAACTGTGAAGCAGAACTGCAGGTGTGCACGTAAGCCACTGAAACAAACTGTGGCAGAATTATTTTCGCGAAAAACAAGGGTCCCTACCTATAACAGACATCAAATATTACAACAGCTAGATTCTTATAGGTTCTGTCAAATAGAGCAACGACTCCACGTACGTGCAAAAGCCAGTAATCTTCTGGAAAGCAGAACGTACGTTGAAACCCAGCAAACTGTCAAGTTTTCCCCGCGATAAACCATCATCTATGATTATTGGAGAGAGGCATGCTGATTCCGCTCTATTATCTCACAGCAGACTGGGCTCTAGTTACTACGTGCTCGCCTGTATTCTGTGGTTGGTCCGGCAGTTTATGCGGCGCGCCTAAAAGACCTTAAACCAATGATATAAGTACAGACCCGGAAATTTTCGTGAATTCATTTGAGAAAAAGTTATATTACAAACTCCTGCTCAAGTCAATTACTTCCGCTATTGGATCACTGTTATTGAAACTCTTCCTTAAGGACTGTGAACCAATAGCAGACCTGCATGACACGCGCACTAACTTGTCACAACTGGCCAGTCACTGGAGCAGCAGCCAATGAACACGAAGTTTATCACAGAGTTTACATAGGACTGTGGAGTCCAGCTGGCTGGTCGTTGAACTCGCGAAATTTTCGGAATTCAACATACAAGTTCTACTGTAAAGTACCCACTATCCTATAATGCGAGCATACAAATATATACGATGGCCTGGAGAACATAACTCACGGAGTGAGTTCAGTTGAATTAAGACCATTGAATTCTAGCCTGTCTCACAATAATGCGAAATATAAAGGTCTGTAATCATTCGTAAAAAACCATAGGGCAAACCCATTTAGATTTTTGACTGGTAAGATACTGCTGGTTTTAGTTAATTGAGGGCTGTGCTTCGGCTTCACAATACTTAATTGTAGTTAGTGCTTATCTCGCATAGCACTGTAGTTTTGCTCGCAATAGCATTATCATTAATTTAGTAAGTGACATTCGTTTACATGTTGAATGAACTGCGTTGCAGCTGGTTTGAAACAAGATTTTTCTTTCTGGTTATAGAAATTACGTCTACAACAAGTTTACCTACGAATAGCATATCAGTGACAGTTCTATAAAAAAAACTTGTGTGTCGTAAATAGTGAGTTAATATCTTCCAACCTTGTCAAAAACTACTTCTTTTCTGCTGCAATGTCTCAATGTGTAAACACTAGATAAAATTATATCCCGGTAGAAGTCTGTAAGAAGGCTTGCTACAGAGTTTTCGACGGACCTGAGTAAAGTGTCACTCAGTGAATTGATAAACTGATTACAGAAATAAATAAATCCAAATGAAACGCATGCACATTTATAATGTATTTATTTTGTGCAACACACACAAGTTCGGTTTTCAAACTCATGCAAGAGGAGTTTACTCCTCATGAAAAACTATTTTTTTTTAAATATCGGAAACCACTTTGTTTCTAATGGTGCTTTATTAAAACTAGTTGTTCTGCTCGTGAAATAACAGGGAAGACCATCCTCTCATTGATCACAACTTTTATTCCATAAGCTTGTACGAACATTCAGGACAATATGGAACCTGACTTAACACGCATGACCCAGACATAGGCCAACCAGTGGATGATATCAAGCAGCCTCGGACAGCCAATGAGCGGTGAATTTTGCCCGTGTGAAACGAGCCACAACGGCTGTATTACTATTTAGTCTTTGAGTGACTTCTGTTGCCTGCTGCATCGCGCCGCGCCGCCACGGTGATGACTGTAGTTCTTGCGACGAGTGTACGCGGAGTAGCTCGTCAACTTGTTGCCACGGGTGTTCGCCCCCGAGCCAGGCAGTCTAGGGCACCTCTGCTTCCAGGTCATCCGTGTCTTCCTCCGCCTAGCAACAGCGCCTCACCAGTAGATGACTCACCCGTCTGCTTGGCACCCGCTCATTACCGGCCTCCACACTTCTTCCTTACCCGCTAATTCGCGGTTGTGCCTTTAACACAGAGAGCGATACATAGACGGAGAGGATTGCCTGCGGGGTTTTTATTTCACTCTGTAAGCCTCTCATACCACCTTCATCTAGCTCAGGATCCCCGCAAGAAACGTCCGGGCAGGTTGCCAAAAACGCCGGAGTAGTGGAGGTTATCACAGTCATGTGACCAAGTTTTGTAGATTACCAGGTTTCGATAACCTCTACAATGCTATTCAAGGTATTAAAATGACGGGAACAAGAAAAAGCCTACATATTGTCTACATTATAAATATTTTTCAAAATGCTACTTCCACAGTGCATTCTGTGCTCATATTATATTTATAGTGAAAAACAACGTTAGCTTTAGTAGCTGGCTGAAAAGTCAACAGTTGAAATTTCGTACGCAGTTAAATTTACCCGGGGTGAAATGTCATACATCAAAAACTTGTATTATTGGGCTGACCTACCCTACTTAGTAAATTTTCATAAGTGCCTTACTTGTGGAATTCCATGTGGCCTGTTGAATGAAACGCTGCGCGGATTTTCCGTGGAGTGCTTGAAATGCGCTGCAGCGAGTAGCGATTATTCTTTTTTTGACGAAACTGCTAAAGGTTCATTATTGTTACAAGTTTGAGAACACACAAACTTTATATGTGGGCAATTCCCATGAGTTCTTTGGGATATAGGTCTATAATTACAAATAAAAGAGTTAAATTAAGTACTGGATTTAATAGCTCACAAAGCTATGAAATACACAAAACAGTAATCAACTAGAACTCTCACAACACAATTAGTTATGCACACAATTACTCCTGTGTC